>CAOLHI010006069.1:0-43361 GCA_948474755.1 Ctenosaura bakeri | reverse complement strand
ACTCCAGGATGCCAGAAGGAGCTATGCAAAGAAAAGCTGGTTTTGACTTGGATTATCTCTCTACTGTAGTATGTGGCCCTATTTACACAGGCTGAAAAATATGGGATTAAGCCACATTTTCCTGCCTGTGTAGAAAGAGCCTTCATGTCATTTTCAATCTGGGGAGATCCTGAGGCAAAACTATGACAATTGTCTTGGCCAGATTTCTTCAGAGGGAGGTTTGCCTTTGCCTAGGCTTTTGCTAAGGCTTAGAGAGTGTTCTCGCCCAAGATTATCCTTCTTTCCCTTGCTTTTTAAACTCTTTTTAAAAAAAGGATTAGAAAGATTCGAGATTTGTGAGATTCCATGGATTTGGATCCAGAAAATTCTGGATTCGTCCCATCCCTAATATATGCCATCCAAAGACAAACCCAACTAAGTCTTCAGAAGGTAGGAAACCAGCAGCTATGAATATGAGGACAGCGTGAAATTGTTGCAACCTGCATTAGTGAAAGAACTACCCACACTGCTAAAATCATAGATCTTCAAGGTATCCTTGAAATTATGAGAGATGCAGATTAGAAAAATGGGTTTCACAATATAGGATGCTCTCCTAAATCCATGGCCAAGAAATTATACATGTGCCTATGATAAAACACAGTCTGGACAAACCAAAGAATCAGGCAAAACATTCTTCTTTACCAGTTTTATTGCATTTCCTTCTCTCAATCTCCTTTCCACTGCTGCAGATGAGTAAGACAGAATGGAGAGGAAATCACATTATTAAAGCTGGGTTTGAGAATAAGTTACTACTGAAACAAGTCTTGGGGGAAAAAATAGGCACCCTGGCTGCCAGGTTGCAAGGTCAGCTGCAGAAGAAAGCATCACTGCTGGGTTTCTAATCTTGAGTCTTGTGCTCATTAATAATACAAAATACAACATCAAACCTTTCTAAAACAACAAGCCAGGAACTTCACTTTAATCACTCTGTCAGCACTTCTTATTTGCGCTCCTGGAGACCAAGACTGTGTTTGGCGACAAAAAGAGTGCATCCATTTTTTAAGTTGTTCTTCTAAACACACCAAGGGCTTCTGTTTCGAAGTGCGGCCAGTGAATAATGCATGCGAAGGCCGACTTTTGTTAATGTTAGGAGAGAAGGAAGAGATTTTAGCTGACTGAAAGGTCACTGCTGTGGACTGGGAAATAAACTTAATTGGAGGGATGTAACAATAATAGTAACTGTATTGTTCAGCTTTCTGATTATGATCTCTTGGAGTGCATGGATCCTCACACACACACACACTCCTTCCAGTGTCTCTTTTCCCATAGCTAGAGTAGTAAAACTGCTACTGGTCTACTGCACATTGTCTCTTTAAAACCTCTCCTGGAGTAAAATCAGGGGAAATTACTTTCTCAAACAAAAGAGATAGAAAGCTTGTGGCAGGAGACATTTTGTCCTAATTTCCCAATAAAGGCCAAGGGCCTAAAGACTGTGAGCATATCTACTTTACAGACTTAAACTGGTTTAATTTAACAATCATTCTTCCTCCCAAAGGAACCCTGGGGAACATATGTGAGTTGAGCCAGGGATCTCCAACAGAGATTCTCAGCACCCTAATTAAACTGTCATTCCCAAGATCTTTTGTAGGAAGCCATAAGAATCAAGCTGATATAAAACTGCCATACTTTTGTAGCATAGATACGTCCTTTGTCCCAAAGCCATTTTGAGTGGGTGTCTCACTGAGCAGCAGGTAGGGATGGAAAAAGCATCTGTGGTGATTTGCATTTCCGTACAAAAATATCCATTTCACACTTATGACTGGCAGTGGGAAGAAATGACTCTTTCCTTAGAAATCCATACGTTTACAAGGCAGGCAAAGTTTTCCAGGGCAAGAGGTACGCATTAAGTCATGCATGCCTTTTTAAAGTATGCATGACTAAAAAAAGTGTACATTTTTAAAGTACACAATAATGTTTTACACAATATAACAATGTATATAACAGAAGATGGTGTACAAGACATACACAAAAATGTGCACATACGTCTGTGTGGAAAGGATACAAAAGTCTGATAGAACAGGCAAAGGATGGAATGAAAATGCTAGTGGGAAATTGAGATAACTCAGTGACAACAAGACCGAAAGATTTTCACATCCCTAACAGCAGGGTGACAGAGTGCCAGAGAATATATAGCAAGAAATGCTCAAATATAAGTGACTAAAGGTAAAGCTCTACCAACCAAGTTATATCATTAAATCAGCAAAACGGGAACTTGCTGTGCCTGTTCATGAGTGCTTGTAATATAATGTATAATCCAGTATAAAGCTGCCAAACCTGGTGTTGTAGGAACATTACAGCAATCATAGATTAGAGATGGAAAGAGCCCCATGCTCCCCTGTTTTAACTGTTTGTACCGAAGACAAACCCCAGCAATAAAAAAGTAGGATTGGAGCCAGTGAGTTTGTATGTGGAAATTCTACTGTAAAGTTTCTAATTCAAATATGAAACTTTCTTAATATTAATTTCCATCAGTCATGGTTCAGGAATGGAGGTGTGCTTTCTGAAAGTGGTGATGCTTTGAGAGTTATAGGAACATAGGAAGCTGCCTTGTACAGAGCAAATATCGGTCAGTCTTCTTCTAAGTAATACCTAAAGTATTGTTTAAGCAGTAGTTCTCCACTTTTGGTGTTGGTTTGGACTTAAGTTCCCCCAAACCACTGGCCAGACTGGCTGGAGCTTCTGGGACATAATGCCAAAAACAACTGGAGGAATAAAGGTTGGGGACTAGCAGTTGTACCCTGATTAGTAGAAGTCATCATCCCTGACTTCAGGCAGGATTCTTTCCCAGGCTTTCCTAGGGATATCATAAGATAGGAATAGAGAACATATTATTGCACTGTGCCTCCCTTGAGTCTTAACCAGTATAGCCAGTGGTGAGGAATTATGAGACTGTAGTCTAGCAACATTGGGAGTGAGCCATACCTTCCTTATTCCTGCTGTAAAGTGAACCTGGCTTTTTTCTTCATGCAAAGTATGTGTTACCCCTAAAATGTGAGTGACACAGGGCTCTACCCACAATGCTAGTACCTCCACTCAAAGGTGAGGAACTATTAGCTCAAATTAGGAGGTCTGTGAGAGGACAGTAACCTAGTGAGATCTTTGACACCAATGTTTACGGGGTTTTCTGCAAGGTAGAACCAGCCAGAGATTCAGAAAATAAACTAAAATATGTTTTATTGAGGGGAAAGTCAGTCACACACACACAAGATCCAAACAATCACACACTCACAAAGACTAAAAAAGGAAAAGGGAGGAAAGTTTGATAGATGCTTCAGGGAGTGGGCAGTATTTACCAATCCAGAAGAGCAGTGAAGAAGCAGTGATGTGGCTTAGACTTGCATCTTAAGGACAATACAATCAGGAATCAGAGTGACAGAGTGACATTGAGCAACCAATGTACTGTGAGCTAGAAGCTCCAAACTGGAGGTTTTTATACACAATTTCAGCCTGGAGGGCATGAGTTAGAATGGTTTTCTGGCTGAGTAAACAATAGAGTTCACAGAGTGGACAATGAGGTCCAGAATGAGCTGATGGTTTTAGCATTAAGTGACAAAGGGGCTGATGGTTGTCTGATAGCCCAGTGTTTGTGGACAGGTCTGAGGATGATGGCATAGATTGCAGGGTGAAGGGAAGAGGGCTTGAGATAATCAGCAGTCTGGTAGGTACTCTAGTCGCTATTAAGAAAGCAGAATTGTTAAGGCTAACAGCAGCCTATCATCTCTGGAGTTTCCTGGTGGTTTCCTTACTATGACCTCACCATGCCAGGAGGTGTTTTTCTGGTCTAATTTCATAACATGTGTGCTTGGTCAGCTCTCCTCTTGGCCAGCCTGGCTATATAGCCATAGCAGGGTATAATTTATTTTATATTAATGTCTATGTATGCCAATTATCACATATCACATATCAAAGTGTGGGGGTGTAGCTGCTAACAATTGTGCCTTGTTAATGAATTATGGCCCTTCTGACTTGTCACCAAGGTGTTTTTCTTTCTTCCTGCTTTCCCAAACACTCTTCTCTCCAATGGGAAGGGCACCAATGCTGTCTTGGTCTCCCTTGGTCCAAGGACCATGCATAAAATATGGTGGCATTTTTGGGGGTGTAGTTTTGCTCCCATACTCAAAAGATGTCACAGTAGCCTTTTACATATTTTGAAAACCAGCAATTTATGAGAATGAATGAATCAAGGGAATAAATGTCACTCTTTTTTCTCTAACAATCTGTATATATTTTTAAATTATCACATCCAGCATGGCGAAAAGCAGAAGTAACAGTCTATTTAAGTCATATAATTTATGGCAAGACTTTGAGTTAGTTTTACTAATGTACACATTTTTACACATTTTCTCCCTCTTGGCCAAAAAACAAAACAAAAAACAAAACAAAACAGTATGTACATGTTTTCATGCATTATTACTTGTATGCCTACTTTCCTGGTTTCTTTCTTTCTTTCTTTCTTTCTTTCTTTCTTTCTTTCTTTCTTTCTTTCTTTCTTGACAAACAAATTGGGAGTTTCAGAAATTGATGTTCACAGGTTTTATGAAATGCAAAATGGGTATTTCTAAAAGGAAATGTAAACTCACATTTTTTCCATCCTTAGTGATTAGAATTCAGATCATGTTCTTATTACATAGTTATTGCTAGGTCACCTGGGAAGTAATACTTACAAATAATGAATTGCTTGTAATTCATTTCCCCCCAATTACTGTATTACATTATGATGGTACTTTAACAAGGAATAACTTTGCTCCTTTTGCTGCAACATTGTCTTATTTTTATAGTTACTTCTATGGTTTTGATAATTTGTGGGGAATGAATATCACAAAGTTCAAAGATTGACTCATGTCACTGCTTCATGTTCTATTTTAAGTGATGAGGCAATGACAAGGTGTCTAGGCAGGGTGTGTGTTTTGTACCACAGGCCAGCAAGTTGGAGCCAGAAAACTGTTCAGTGTTTTAGATGTTGTGAAACTGCAGCTCGCAGTGGAGACTATGCCAGCTTGAGAGGTCCAGTGTGACAACATGTGGAGCACCTCACAATTCCCACACCTCCTTTACAGAAATGGGAAAGCAAATAGTTACTTTTAAAATATTGTAATGATATCACATTATAACGATAGTGATAAAACACTGTTGAAATGAAAGGTGTCTTGGGCACATGCAACCAAGGAAAGGAAATAAGAAAAAAAAATAGAATCGCCTCAGGACTGATTCACACTACAAAAATACAGCATTATTTTATTCCACTTCAGCTGCCACAATTCCATCTTACTGAAATCTGGTGTTTATAGTTTGTTTAGAGGCACTGAGGTGCTCCAGCTGAGAATTCTAAATGGCTTACCCTAAACTACAAATCCCAATATTCTATAGGATAGAACCATGAAAGTTAAAGTAGAATAATAGTGCTTTAATAGCACAATGTGAATATAGCACAATGTGAATGAGCCCTCAGACACTAGGTAGTGGTTTAGAAAGAGTGATTTCTGCAGTCACTACTTTGGCCATGCCACCAACTCACAAATTGTTTTTGCAGTTTTCACTTACCATTTATGCAGCACAAGGAGATTCCGTTTGAGAAATAGAAGCCAAAAAACTCCATGGGAAATGTGGAACTAGTCATGTTCTTTAGACCCCAGCCAAAGAGTTTCTACTGTTCTTGGGGCTACTTTATATCATTAACATAGAGCTTGTTATATATATATCATCTTTCTGTTCCATGTGTCTACATGAAAAAAGCAGGTAGGCATTACCATTTACAAAATACAGAAAACACATGGGCCAGAATTCTATTGGGGATATATGCATGCATAACTATCCCTTACATGTGTGGATGTACTTGTTTTGGGTGCTGTGAGGGTTGGTATTCTCTTCCATTCTCTGAAGCAGCCAACTCCCCTACCCCAACTTACTGTAAGGCTCTTGAAGCCACCCTACACAGACATTCTGTCCTTCGCATCCAGAAGGCAGGATTGGAGAAAAGTCTGGCTACTCTCCCATAGGCAGATGCAAAGTGATGACATAAGGGCTGAGATCCTTGGGGGTCTTCTGGGGGACTCAACACTTCTGAAACCATTGGGCATTTGGCTATGGGGCTGTAGCCATGTGGAGTGCCTTCAAGGACTTTACAGTGAGTCAGGAGAGGGTAAATGGCTCAGAGTAGCATAGGTCTGCAGGTGAATATTTACACTATGCTGGGAGAATGTTGGACTGAGGCCATTTTTTTCATCACAGAAGTTAGCCTCCACATCGTTACAATTAATAACAGAAGCAGCTCCAAGATAAAGCACCAACCATATGTTCTCAAATGTAAATGAAGTATCTTCCCATAAAGAGTGTTAGATGATCAAATACAAGAAACCAGCAAGAAAGATATAATCATCACCGTAATGAAATCCTTCATCTATCTAATATTGATAACTATGTGACTGGGTGACAGGGAGTCTCTAAATTTCCTTCCTGCTTCCTAGTGGGGAAAACTTAATTTCCTAGACAAAGGTTAAATAAAAGATACCGTCGAACAATCAAATCAGTCTTTCCTTTTTCTTTCCTCTGTTAGTAGGATCACATTTGACCATGGTAAAACACTAAGCTACTTTCTATAATATTCTCAAATCCTTGAATTATAATCACATTACAGTTGTCAGAAATAGCATCTCTATTAAAATGTCTTAATGGTCTGCTTATAATGACCTTTTTATGCAATAATTTAATGCTCATTTAGAGGAAGGAAAAGACTGTCTTTTATACTAGGTTCTCCTTCTGCACCATTCTTGCCCATAATGCAATTACGGAGACTTTTTGCATCTCCAAAGTGCTAACATTTTCTGTAACCACGCAGAGGGGAGAAAAAACATCGTGAATTCAAAGTGCTGTACATGACAGGCAGATCTTAGTACCATATCTCTTATTTTGTGAAATGATGGTGAATAACAAGAGACAGCACTTGCATTTTCATTTTGGGTGGTTATACCTTCCTTATTATTTGTTCCTAGCCTGACGTTTCCTTGGACACTAATGATTTCTTATCATGCAGCTGAAAAGATCCAGGGGATGTGGTAATACTAGGCCTAGTAAGAATCAGCCAACCAGAGAGTGGAAGCACAATATTATTGCCAAACAGGTGCCTAGCTATGGCACTTTTCAGGCTTTGATAATGTGCTCTTACTGAATGCAAGTTTGGTTGGTACATCCAAGAGAGGAAAGGGAACTTTCAAATGTCTGCAACTACATGATTCAGTTCCTATTACTTTTCCATTAGCACCTACTGTGCAACAAAGAACCCTCTTGTTCTGCCCAACCAGGACATTTTACATTAGCAATACTGGGGGGGGGGTAGATATATTGGAGTATCACTGGATTTATGCACATATGTGCATGCACATACAGAGAGAATTAAGCAGTGGGAAGCAGGATTGTTCTCCCTCTACCAGTAGATCTACCTGGAAACCTGGTAATAAAATCCCTTCTCTTTCTCTCCCTATCTCTGTTTCATCGATCTAATGCTTTAATTGGCAGACAGTAACGTCTGATGCGAAAATAATGGTCTTTTAAATACCTGAGAATGAAAAGCAAATTAAGTTAGCACAGTGTAAGAGGCAAGTAATTACATCATGTCAATTCTGTTTTATATAGTTTAGTCTTGAAACTGCATGCACAGAAAAGGACATGTCTGAGAGAAAATATGAATCCCATTTCTTCAGGTGACTCAGATGCTTTCCCCCTTCTGTAAGGAAACAGGATTATTACACATAACAGCCGGCTTTTAGCTGAAACGTGTCTCATATGCAGCAGCTAATACCATTAGTTTGTATATGTTTAAAGATTTCCCTTCCTCCCCTCTCTTTGAAGTGTCAACAGCCAGAGGTGCCAAAAGACAGTCTTCACTGATTGGCTTGGGAAATGGTTCTGTTTGAAGGAACAGTTTCAGCTCTTACCATTTAAATGAGGAAACAGAAACAAAAGAAATTAAGTAAAAAAGAGGTTTTGGAATGGTGACAATTGTAGATTGGAGGCTTGTTCACAAAATGATAACTTCACTTGTGGCAAAAATGAATGGATGTTTTACTGGCTCACAGTTGGGATGGAAATCTCTTGCTTTGCTGGGTAAGCCTCTTGTATTGGATTCTATCAGATTTCATTGTCAGGGTGTAGGAACAGTAGTAGCTGATACCTCCCATGTCAGTGGAGTAGTGAATCCACTCCAGATCTTTGTCCCCAAACTTTAAAGGATCTATCTAAGGTGTGGAACCTATTTTTGGGACCCTGTGTTATAGTGGTTTGAGTGTTGAGCTATGACTCTGGGGATGAAGGTTTGATTCCCTGCTTGGCCACGGAAACCCATGGGTGACCTTGGACACATCACACACTCTCAGCCCCAGACAACCCCATGATAGGTTTGCTTTAGGGTTGCTGTAAGCTGGAAATGACTTGAAGGCAGACAACAACAACGGACTTATTCAGGAATATATATTTACTCCCCATGTCTAAGGGAAATCGAAGAGATTTCCTCATCACAATGATGAATTTTTTCAGGGCTTTAAAGACTATGATCAGTTTCATCTACTCAGACGGTTCCACTTCCCACTAATAAATACTTTATTGCAGATGTGGACAGGAGGGGAGGAGTTATTGATCTCACCAGTGGTCTTTGCAACTTGGTATGCTATTCGTTTAAGTATAAGCAATGTTCATTAAAGTATTCTCTCTTTAAACACAATATAAAGCATCAGAGAAACTAAAACTAAAAAGAAAGGATGGGAAGGGGCAAAAACAGAGGTGGAACTGAGAAGTATCGTCAACCCCCCCCCCCGTTAATTTTATCTATTCACTGAAGAGTTCATTGAGAGTTGGCTACAGAAGATATAGGCAGGAGTTCCTATCAGTTTAATCACTGCTTTTTTTTTTACTGTAAGTAAATCAATCTCCAAACCTGAGCATAATGTTTACCCACCAATGGCATTTAATGTGTTTTAATGTAATTCCCAGCAGCATGCATTTGTGAATCTAGGTGCTCATTTATTTATTTATTTTGCAAAGGAAACTGACTTGGGGGGAAAAGTGACATGTGGTGGATCAGAGATACTTGTCTGCACCACTAGATCTACTTACAATTGTTTGTATGAGATAACAAGCTTAGCACTGGTGAAACTGCCTGTATAATAGCATTGCAGCATCACCTTCAATACTATTGTGTGGACAGATGGAAAATTCCACAGAAATAAACAGAAAGCTTTACATATCTCTATCATACATGCATGAACACCTATCAGTGACTTGAGACCAGGTACAGCTCCTGTTGAAAGTACACTAAAGATCAAATGAATCAGTATGTTAAATAGGTATTGTACTTATTTAACTTTTATTTTGAGAAATCTCTCAAAATAAGTGTGCTGTGAAAGGTCAAACGATGTTAAACATACCATTTTCTCTTTATCTAAAAATAGATGAGGAAAGGTTTAATCCTTCCCACCCACTGGACCCAGTCTGAATCAGAGCCACACATACTTCTGAGATTTTTTTTTAAATAATCTTTTGTACTTACTTAAAGGGTCATTTTTAAAAACCAAGTAAAGTATGCTTGGCCCTGGTATAGATCAGGACTAGTGTAGGTGGGTGAGATTTATACTTTTCCCCATCTTTCTTTTCTCTTTAAAATAAACTTCTGTGAGGGCTTAAAATAAGTCAGCCCATTTGCACCTGTAGAAGTTTTTCTTTTTGTAGGTTATCCTGCTCAACTCACTACTCCTGATCTGGATTTGTGCCGTATATGTATGCTTTCAATTTTATACAAAGATATTTCTCTCCTTTCTACATTTAATGCAGTATGTCATTTGACTTCTAGTGGCAAAGTTAGGATCACCCCTTGTAGCAGTGAAACACTCTTAGGAGTAGTAGCGACCTGAGAATTGCTGCCAGGACCAAAGCCACTAAGGTAACATTACATTCTTCACAGTCATATATAATTTGATTGTGTTTCTCGAACATGTAACGTGCCATGGATGTTCTCACATGAGAAATCAATTTAATTTTACCTTGTCCATTTTGCTAGTGACACCATGCCTGTTCTTAAACTAGCAGTATAAAAGAGGGATCTATGCAATAAATCCTTTGGATGATGATTCTTTTCCTTTTCATCTGTTTACCTAACTTGGGAGAAAGCAGTTGCTATCAACAAGCTTCTACTTATTTAAAGAAAAAGCTTGCAAAACCTGAGATTCAAATGATTGCATTCCCTTTCTTTGACTTCACCCTATGCCCATCTACTATGTGAAAGTCAATGTTTGTCTGTGCATTTGTCTGTTTGTCTGCGTCAGCATATGATTGGCTGTGTGAGGCGAGAAGACCTCATATGATTGGCTGGTTGTGAAGATCCATGGAATCCTAGGGTTGACAGATTAGGGAGAGTCCTTTAGAATTCTCAGCCAGAGAGCTCTTGGACCTCTGGCTGGTTGCTATGGAGATGAGGCCTACCATCAATAAGGATGCCAGAAAACTTTTCAGAGGGATATGTGAGAAAAATTAAAGTGACATACACAACGTAGCCCATTTCCACACCACACTGGCATAGTGCTATTATTCTATTTTCAACATCCTACGGAACCCTGGGATTTATAGTTTAAGGAGGGGCATTTAAGAATTCTCAGCCAGAGAGCTCTTTGGCCTCAGTAAACTACAAACCCCATAATTCCACAGGATGTTGGAAGTGGAATAATAGCACTATAACAGTGTAGTGAAGAAATGGCCATAGTTACAAGGTCTTCTCGCCTCACACAGTAGATTGTATGGGTTCCATATGTGAGGAATCTTAAAGGTGAAATTCAAAACAAAAAATGGTTCCAGAAAAATGTAAACAATTGAATTGAACAAATTCAATACAAAGAAGAAGAAAAAAGCCAGTACATCAACATCACCAGACAACACAGATTGGACTGGAGACTATGGGGTTGCAGGTACTGGAATAGGCTGGTTGCTATGGAGATGACGCCTAGCAGCAAGGAGGAAGACAGTGTATTCCCGCAGGAACCTAACCTCTGTATGTTAACAACTCTGAATACAGATTGGATTGGGGAATATGTGGAAAATTTACAGGTACAGAAATAGGCTGGTTGCTATGTACATGAGGCCTAGCAGTAAGGAAGAGGACAGTATGCTCCCTCAGGAACCCAAACTGTGTATGTAAATAACTCTGAATATAGATTGCATTGGGAAATATGGAGCAAAGTTGCAGGAAATGGAGAAGACAGTTTGGTGAGTTCTTAAGATGAAAATAAAAACCTCAGGCAACGCCAGGTAAATATGCTAGTTTATGATAAAATAGATTGCTGAGGATATTTTCTTCCCATTTGTTCCACAGTCAAACTGCAAACTACTTTTACAGCTTTCCTTTCCCTCTGATTTCTGTGCATAACCTCCACTCATAATAATTACTTTTGTTATATGCACACCTACATTACATTTTCATACTGCTGCTTCCTCCAGCTCAAGAACATCTTTGTTCTTTGTATCATTGCCATGGACTATGAATTCCCTATATTACAGCCAAAACGCCACTTGTCTTGTGAGTGCTCCGAATCTAAATTATCAATAGGACATAATCAAGGTCATATCATTTTACCTCTTTCCCATTGACTCCTGAAGCCTCCATTCAATCTTAGAAGGAAGAAATCAGCCAAGTTACATTGGCAGCCTCCCACAACCCTTGCCATACCTATCAATAGCCATGCATATTCTAGGCAAGAAGTGAAAAGTTCAGAAGGAAGCAACCATTGATTCTCTCTACTCACAACAGCAGGACAGTCTCTGCCGCCATCCATGACACAACACAGGGAGTAATGATATGTATTTATTTAATTTAAATTCTAATGTTACGTTTAAAGTAGCACCACAATTCAAATTTTAAGAAACTACAATTACAATATAGAAACCACAAAAAACCTACTCATAGAAAAGAAATAATTTCACTTAGCCACTTCAGATCCCTTCAGCAACAGTTCAGTTTAAATGCCAAAGGGTTTTCTGAATTAAACAAAGGGTCTTTGCCTGCTGGCAGAAGGACGAAACAAAGGAGGCCACCCTAGCCTCCCATGAAAGGGAGTTCCAGAATCTGGGAGTAACTCCTGATACAAGTCAGGAAAGCAACATCTTAGCTTACAGTTGTACTTTGGAGTAGTGGCTGATAATTCCCATTTTAAAAAGAAAAGATAATGTAGATTGAGAAGTAAATTGTTCATTGCAACAAAATATGAGTGCTTATAAACATGCTCTGAGGAGTTTTCAATAATGTAATTGTCCTGAGTCTCCCAGAAGCCTGAATCTAGTTCTGCAGTCCAGTACAAGCCTTTCACACTATTACAGACATTTCATTCAGGTTCCTTTCATGATGACTGTTGGATTATAGACTCTGACCATATGTGCAAGAGGGTCAAATTGCCTGCACTTTGAAATCTACCACACTCTAAGCCTAGATACCCATCTAGTTCATAAACATCAATGCATTGTACTTTAAGATTTGACTAATTTAAGAATTGTGACAGTACAGTCCTCAGGAACTTTACTTGATTTTACTTTACTTTACTTGATACTTCAAGTAAACACTTCTGTTTGTCAATGTACAACATACAAGGCCACTGAAAAATCACACAGAATGTGATAATGTTTCGGGGAGTCAACACTTGCCAAGGGCATTACAATATGCTTACTGTATATCCATAATGAAAATACACTCTTTTCATATTAGAAGAGTCATTATATAAATGATGAAAACTGAACAGATTTGTTTCTGTACTGAGAGCCGACAAGAAAAAAGTGTGTGTGTGTGTGTGTGTGTGTATTTGTAGATGTGGCCAGGTATGTATGTGGCCTTTTTGAAATATTGTCATGCTCTGTGTGTATGAGGGATGGATAACTGAGAGGTTGTGTGGTATCACGGTGACCCCCCCATTACAAGGGCCTATCCCTGCTGTCCATTCTGCTGCAGCTACCACTACAATTCCTACTGACATCTACTAACCACAGTTGCTCAGTATGATGTACAAGATTCTAAAGCAGTGGTTCTCAACCTTCCTAATGCCGCGACCCTTTAATATAGTTCCTCATGTTGTGGTGACCCCCAACCATGAAATTATTTATTTATTATTTACAATGCCTCCCCCCAGGCAAAGGTCACCTTGCCGGTCAGGAACGGGGGGGGGGGCAGGGAGGAAAAAAACTGCACTGCGGAAGGAAGGAAGGGGCGGTCACACAACCAGAAAGCCAGCTGCAGGACGAAGGAGCAGCGAAGAGAGCACATCGCGCAAGAACCTGCTTGCGCAAACAGCACCCCCACCTCCGCGATAAGGTAACGTGCGGAAAAGGCCCAGGAGTGGTGGTGCACAATCGCGAGCCACGCACTCGCGTCCTTCTGCCCCCTTTGACGGGAGTGCATGGCTCGTGCTTGCACAGCACCACCGAGGAGGAAATGGAGCCTAAGACCATCGGAAATACGTATTTTCCGATGGTCTTAGGCGACCCCTGTGAAAGGGTTGTTCGACCCCCAAAGGGGTCGTGACCCACAGGTTGAGAACTGCTGTTCTAAAGCATGCTTCCTGACACCATATAGACCTGTGAGAATACAAGTGTCTCACAAAGCTTACTGCAATACATAGATGTTCCCTGCAGTGAATGCAGTAGAGATTCTCAGTATAGGTTGGAATGCTATGTGTAGCCTCCAGGTAGAAGTATGTATAGAATCTACTGGGAGACTATATGGAATGTGTAAATGCAACTATATCAGAACTGAAATATTTCCAACTCTTGATATAGTCAAGAAGTTTTAAGAACTATAAAGTCACTGTAGAATATATTCTGAAGGACAAATGAGACCTTCAAATAACCTTTACACATCTCATTCTCATCTAGTATGGCAGCCAAAGACGCTGCTACAAAATTAATGCTTGACCAAAATTTACTGACCATTTCTAGCTGAAGAGAAATGGACCTAAGACCAATTAAAAAGAACTGAAATTAGAACATAAAAGCATGGTTCAAATTCAGTGCCAGTGCCTGCTCACCATTTTTTCTATTGCAGTAGTTTAGTTTCTTAATTTCCCATTTAAGAATGATTAAGGTTCAGACTACAGCACAGAATCTAGTATGTTTTTAGTTCCCTGATAATTCACAGTCCTAGACTTCTTCCATGTAAGTTCTACTTAATTCAGTGGGAACCTAATTCCATGTAAATGGGTATGGGACAACAGGCTTGTGGTGCTATTTTGTGGGACAGCATTTTACAGGCTGTACTGAGATACAGTGGTGCTTTTTCAGATATTTGGGTTCCAACCATTTAAGGGTTTGAAGCACCAGCACTTTGAATTGACCTTGAAAGCAAATGAGTAGCCGCCATGTTTCCTTCAGAATCAGTATGATATCACCCCATCTGGTTGTACTGGATATAATCTGGCCAACATATTTTGCATCAGCTGAATCTTCTTGGAATGCAGCCTCAAGCACAGGGCACTACAATAATCCAATCAGAAGGTGGCCAGAGTACATTGGTGGCAGAAATGTCAAGCCAATCATCTTGTTAATGGGTAGAATTCCACTGCTCCCACTAGACTCTCAAACAACGGACCAATAGACAGGCTTGGAATGTTTCCAAACCACACAATCAGAATTTACTACCTCTTGATCCCTTTCATTTGCACATTGTTCATAAAGCCAGTTAGTTTACCGTAAGCAACAAAATGGCAATTTAAGAATACTTTTGAAGTCCACCAAGCTTCTCCAGTCCAAACCTCTAGTAAAAATATATATTTTTCTTACTTTTATAATTAACCCATCAACTCTTAATTTTCTAAGTTTCTTAGTTTTCTTTCAAAAGAGAAAGTGGAAACACATTTAACTTGACCCTCATGTACCAATGACTTCTCTAGGGTGACAATATGGTTTCACTATCACAGGGTGGGGAAAGGAGGCTCACTGAGCATGTGCTGGGGCAGTCTGGGAGAAGCTGTTAATCCAAAGCATTCACAAGTCTCCTGTGGGAAGAAATGCACTATACAGGTTGGCAATCTATGTCAGCCCTTTTTAATTACACGGCTACTATATATGAAACCATACATATTCATTATATATTTGTCATATAAATTGCTACACTACCCCTTCAGGAAATTAAAAAAAATCTAATTAAAATACAGATATAAAAAGCACTGAAAAGCCAACAAATTAGGAATGAGCCTTCTCGGTGGTAGTCATCTGTGTTGTCTCACACAAAGGGGGCATTTGAAGAAGGCAACCCCTTTTTTGGGGGGGTGGGGAGTCACAGACCCCTGTGAGAATCTGATGAAAGCTATGGTCTCGTTTCACAGAAAAAGGTAATTAAATGAAATTTTGATAATTTCAGGGAGAAAATCACAGGGAAAAAAGCATGTGTGTGTGTGTATGTATATATGTGTGTGTGTATGTATATATTATGAATGGAAGAGAGAGAAATAGATAGCGAGAGAATGTGTGTGTGCGAGAGAGAGAGGGACAGAGAATGTCCTTGGTATATAGATTCCACATGTTGAGAAGCCCTGCCTCTAAACAATGATTTAAATAATCTCTTATATGATGGGTTGAGTCATATAGAATCCATAGAACTGGAAGGGATTGCCAGAGACATTAGTTCAACTCCCTGGCATGCGGGAATACACAACTACAGTACTCTGAAAAGACAGACATCCAATCTTTTTTAAAAACACCTCCAAAGAAGGAGAAGCCACCACCATCTTAGGGAGTCAATTCCACTGCTGAAACATCTCTTTCTTACAATAACTTCTTCCTAACTTTTAGGTGTTTCTTGTAATTTGAATCCCTTGGTTTATGTCCCAGTCTCTGGAGCAGCAGAAAAAAAGCTTGCTCTATCTTCTATGTGACATCCCTTCAAATATTTAAAGATGGCTATCATATTACCTCCTCTCCAAGCTAAAAATACTCAGTTTCCTAAGCCATTCTTCATAGGGTTTGGCTTCCAAACCTTTTATCATCTTGGTTACACTCCTCTGAACATGCTCCAGCTTGTCAATTTCACTCTTCAACTATGCTGTCCAGAAATGGACCCGGTATTCCAGGTGAGAGCTAACTGAAGCTACATATAGTGGCACTATTACTTTCTTCAGTTTAGACTCTGTAATCTTTTGTGGCAGCCAAGAATTGCACTGGTTTTTTTGTCCACTGCGTCACAATGCTGATTCTTGTTCACCTTGTGGTCTACTAAGTCCCTAGATCCTTTTTATATATCCTGCTGTCAAGCCAGACACCACCCACCGATATTGGTGTGTTTCATGCTCCTGAATAATAGAATACCTTACATTTATCCCTGTTGAACTTTATTATCTTAATTTTGATTACATAGTTCTGAATCCTGAACTTGTCTTTCGGGGTATTAGCCATCCCTCCTAATTTGGTGTCAGTTGCAAATTTGACAGGCATGTCCTCTGTTCAATAGTCCAAATCATTTATAAAGATTTTACAGAACACCACCCTGTGTCACTTGACTAGTCACTTGCCCCTTTTCCTCTCATCTGATTTTTCTTTTCTCTTTGGTTACCCTTGTACATCCCAGGTGACCTACAATTTTCTGGTAAACTCAGTCATACTTGGCTTCTTAGCACCAAGATGTTACTTTGTGAATCACACATCAGAAGTTAATATCTGTTGGTGAGGATTCAGAATACACTCTCAATATAGTGCGAAAATAGGTCATGTCATTCTTATGTAGAGACAATCCATTCCATCTGATAAGTTCTACATATTGAGTAAGCTTGTATTGCCTTATACTTTAGTTAATTAGTACTTAGGAATATAATAATTCAGCAAAATAGATCATTTCATTTATACATAAACATTTATTCAAAATTATAGTTCACAGTAAGTATAATTTTAGATAATTTTGAAAGTCTCAATGCAAGGAAGAAATGACATAATTGTAAATGACATAATAAATAACTTTGTAAATGACATAATAAATAATAAATACATACATGTAAAATAATAAATAAGTGCATGTAAAATACGTTATGCATTTTCATACAGACATACCTACAGATGTTTCCTCCCCATATTCATTTCTTTGTATAAATATAATATCAAATGCTCTAATTTAAAGGAATCACAATGACTGGAGCAGCACTATCAAACACATCTCCATTATATCTTTTTAGAGTTCCGTACCCAATACCACCATGAATGAGAATGTATCCCATCTGATCCATAATATATTGCTATATTTATAGCTATCAAATGGCAGATCTATTCATCAGTTCGGTGATATTACAGGAAAGCTGCAACAGATGTGTTAGTAGTACCTATATGGAATCCAAATGAACCCTATCCATTCTGCCTTTATAAATTAGCATGTCAGTCACTAACTGATTTTATGAGAGCTATATACTCTACGTACAAACTCTCTCAAATGCATTCTTAATAGGGAGCTGCCAGTTGACATGCAATTGTACACATTTTTTCAGCTAACACGATATCCAAATATAAAAATTCATTTCTCCAAAGTGTCATGTAGATATCTGACACTTTCTCAGCAACTTAGGATCCATAAACAAATGAATGGCTTACGCTCATCCATATGTAGCTTATCATCACTGACAGATATAACATGGATAATAGTCTTCATGTGGTAACTAATGCAAATATAATTCCAGATAAATTGAAGTAAATTAACTTCTCGCCTAGCCCTTGAAAAATTCCTTTTGAAACTTGTGTACAGGGGAACAAATTGAATAAGAATTGCTTATATAAAATATGAGTGAGGAGAATGGCAGTGTTTTGAATCTCTTGCAAGTCTCTGAACAAGATTTGCAAGAGCTCAGGCTTAGTGGCATTTGGAGAAAGTCACGTTCTTCTCATCATATTACAATCAGAGGCTTTTTAAGTTCATGCTGCAGTTCTAAATTCTAATGCAGTGGATGCTGGTTGGAGCTTATTGCACTGTTGGAAACCAGCAATTTGTGAATATTAAAGGAATATAGGACACTTCCCATATGCCAGGCAGGCAGAAAGAAACTGCTTCTACCAGGAGAAAAATTGCGATGAATTTATCAAGAACTGCTCATCCTAAAGCCACAATCAGTGATGTTTAGGTTCCTAAAAGTACTTTCAGCAGCCCCTTTGCTAGCTTTGTTAGCTACTTGTCTGAATTCATCATTAATTACAGCTATGCCAATGGAATCATCTGTGTGAGGAGTGACAAACACCAACTATGCTCCTGCAAATGCATAAAACTGGGTATTTGCAGGGCTATGTGAAAACTGTATGTGCACACAGAATCCAGGTCATGAAGTCACCTCTTACAGAGTTACCACTTCTCATGCTGGTAGTGACTGACAGGCAAAACAAGTAAGTGGCTATCATACTTAGATAATAGGCAGGGATGTGCTCCAGATTCATACAAACCTTGAAGCCAGAATTCAATCAGGATGATTCAGACAGATTTCAGTACATCTCTCTCTCTCTCTCTCTTTTCCCTCTCAGTTTCTGTCAAAGTAGACCTAATCCAACTCCAAACACACCTCAAGATTCATTAAGAACTTCAGTTCAGCGGGACACAGAGATACAAACAGCACAACTTCAAAATTTGATAACTTTCCCTTCAAGCTCTACATGTAAGGGAGAGGGAAAAGGTGCACTTATTTATTTATATATTGGGTTTATATATTGTCTTCTCTCCAAAATACGACTTAAGATGACTTACAGTCAATTATCGCTGATAGCTTCCTCATCCCTTATCGGTAGGGCAGTGAACCTGCTACAGCTTCCAATCTGAATTTTAAAAGAGCTTTCCAAGGTACTGAATCCTAGCTCCCCCCATAGGTTCAGGACCTTGGATGGCTTCTTTCACATTTGGACCAAAACCTGAGGCCTTTTTGCCCTACATTGTTAAGGTCTTATTATTCAACTTTCAACATCCTGTGGAATTCTGGAGTTTGTAGTTTACTAAGGCCCAAGAGTTCTCTGGCTGAGAATTCTAAATGCTCCTCCCTAAACTGCAAACCTCAGGATTCCATAGAATGTTGAAAGTGGAATAATAGCATTATCACAGCATAGTGCAGAAAGGTCCTTGGATTTACTGCCTCACTGACCTGAAAGCCAGCAACCAGTACTGCTCACAGCAAAGTTTTGTGACTGGGAGCTCTTGCTGCTCATCACAGTCAGTGCTTTCACCAGGGTTTTTCCATCTCAGCAGTTGGGGACAGGGGGCCAAAATAATGCATTTTGAGATGGAATCAGTATTCAGTACTCTTTGCTAGTTCTATTTCCTAAGAGCAGGAATGTTAAATGAGTTTCTTAGGGAACTGTGGAACCGGGGATCATTGGGTGCTTGCATGCAAAATACTGGATTTTCAGGTTCTTCTGTCTTGGTTCTGCATCTGTGAATGGGGCCTTCTCCAACTGCAGTTTCCATGACTTTGGTGCCAACTGAAAGCTATAAACTATATTTAATCCATCATAACTCCCTAACTCTTGTACCTATGCCTCTGAAAATTTGCAGTTTTCTTGCCTAGTGGCTTTGCTATGAAATATACCATTTAACATCAATTGCCAAAAAATCCATTGAGAGGATGAGAGGAAAAACATATCAAAAAAAATCTACACATTCATTCTTTCACACATACACACACATCGTCCACTAGCATCTATGCTGCACCTATCTTCTATGTCATATGCAAATTAATAACAAGTGTTCATTAAAAAAAATTGGTGAATAAATGCATTGGTGGAGACACCTTCGAATTGCAAAGCTTAGTGCCATCATACAACTCCCCAGATCTTTTCACTTGAGGTTTGGCAAGTTTGGTTCCTGCCCCCAGGGGATACAGTTAACCTTGTAAATTTTACCCAGTTATGCTAAGAAATGCCAAAGTTATTATTTATTTTTTTAAAAATCAAAATGTAAACATGTGCAGTACAGCATCCATTCCACCTTTTTGCCTAAAATTCAGCAGACATGAACCCCATCTTCAAAGGTTAATATGCCCGCTTAATTTGCATAGTTTTGAATAACAGAAAAACATTTTTGACCACAAGATGTTTTTCAGTGGAAATGGAAGGTACAAAGATTTGGATTTCTACATCATGATTCAAATTTGGACTTCATCAAATTGGATGGCTTCTGAAGCTGTCTGAGCTGAACTGAAGTTTCTTCTGAATTGTTAAATAGGGGTCTGAACCAAATTTTTTAAAAGTTACTACCATATCCAATGCAGGGGCTCTCACACACAAATGCATGTACATCCTTTCTTACACTCATCTCAGTAAACTCAAACACCACCCCATCCATCTCAGCACCCCATCTACACATACACATACACCTTTCTTTCTCTCTTTTGGTAAGCTGTGTGCAATGTTACTGTGAGGAATTAATATTTGCTTGAGGGTTATCTCGGTCCCAGAGGCAAAACAAGTAGGAGACTCCCTTGTTATTAGTTGTTAAGAGGGCTTGTGATTGAGGATTGAGGCCTAGATTGGGTTTCATGTTAAAATAATCAGTTTACATTGATTTAAAGATACTGTCTCTAGTAGAAATCAGAAAATATCAGTAAATGTCTGTTACAAAACCTCCCTCCAAAAGGAGGGAGCCCTGCTTAACTTTAAGCTACTCACTGCACTGTTTTTGTTAGCAAACTGTGATCTCACCAGCAGAAGCTTAAAGTATGGTCACTTCCTAGTTTGTTTACTAAGCAAACACTGATCTCAGCAGCAAGATTGCTGGGCATGAGAAAGGTGGAAGCTTCTTCTCATAAGACAAACATTTGCTGAAAAAATAATCCAGGACATCAATGAGCTTCAGACTGCTTCTTCTATTGAGATTGCTGTTGGCTGAGAAAACAGTGCAATAAACAAGTCTATGGTTGAAGATTTTAAATCTTATCTCTGCCAGGAAGGGTGCTTGGGGTCTACAGCCAAGTACATAAGACTTGGGGTCTGTGCATACTGATTGTGTACCCTTGCTGTAAAGCTGTAAAGCATATAATTAATATCTCCTATATAGGTGTATAAGACCCAGTAGGTGTAGTGGTTTGGATGTTGCGCTATGACTTTGAGAGAGTTTACATCTGTGCCCAACTATGGAAAGCCACTGGAAGACTTTGGGCAAGTCATGGTCTCTCAGAGTAAAAGAAGGCAATGGAGCACCCCCTTTGAAGAAATCTTGGTGAGAAAACCCTATGAGAGGGTTGCCATAAATTGGAGTCAGCTTGAAGGCACACATGAGTGAAAACAAATATGGATATGTAGTATTTTCTATTCATTTCATACTTTGTAATACTGAAGGAGTACCATTTTTACTTTCCATCAGGCCCTAGAAATTCACGGACAGGGATATTCTGTGCACTTGATTTCTTTAAAATATTAAACAGGATTTCTAAAAAACAAGCCAAAGAGTTATTATGCAATTTATTCCTAGTCAATGTTTTTGTCATCTCTATTTTGCTATAGAATGCTTGAGACAGTGTTTAAAATCACACTATTGAATGTAGCTCATAGAAATACCCATCCTAATCTTCTGAGTGACTGGGCACAAACTTAGGTCATTGTTGAGTTACAAACACAGAATGATCCCTGTTCTCAGCCACATCAAACCATTAATAGGAAACTGAAACATTAAGAGTGGATCCATTATTCCAATGGATCATAACCCGTTTCTCACAAGAGAAATGTAAAAAGTCAACATTCTGATATGGTTGCATGCATCCACTTTAACAGAGAATGAATTTGTCTTTGAGTAACAATTTTAATGGGGTGCTTGCATACATTTTGAATAAAACACTGTTTAAACAAATATGTTTTTACCTTGAGACTCAAGATATTATATTCCTGCTAGCTGAAATGCCGCCTAAACTTACAGTGTTAGAGGGTCACTGGGTGATGATGTCAAATTTCAAGGGCTCACATAAATGTGCTGTTGTTCACTGACAAAAGGCTGAGCTGCTTCTTTACGTGGGTAGTGTGGGTGTATTCCAAAAATATGACTGGAGGAATGAATAATTTAGTTTGGATGGATGTAAAACTAAACTATAGATAAGTGTTGTGCCCACATGCATTCGATCTGTCCCACCCTACCTCCTTCTCTGTCTCCAATGTGTCTGGGAGGAGAGCAGAAACTCCTTTTTTTTTCTGTTCAATTAATCTTTTATTCCATAAGTGGGAATTGCGTGGCCCTCCATAAATGGTTGGATGACAACTCCCATCATCCTTCATCAATGCTCACTAAGGCAGCTAGGAGTCACAATCCAACAACATCTGGAGGGCCTCTTAATTCTCACCCCTATTTTAGTCTTTATTCTTATATCTGAACCCCAAATTGTGGTTTGTCCTGGCAATGGTTTAGCGAAAGTAACCAGAATTGTAATCTACAGTTTGGAGTTTATTTTATTTATTCATTTATCTACTATATAAAAGTCAATGTTTGTCTGCATGTTTGTCTGTTTGCCTGCGTCAGCATATGATTGGCTGTGTGAGGCAAGAAGACCTCATATGATTGGCTGGCTGTGAAGATTCCATGGAATCCTGGGGTTAGCAGATTAGGGAAGGGCCCTTAGAATTCTCAGTCAGAGAGCTCTTGGGCCTCAGGCCGGTAGCTATGGATATGAAGCCTGAATAAGGATTCCTCAATAAGGATGTCTGAAAACTTTTGGAAGGCATATGTGAGAAAAATTAAAGTGACATACACAACATAGCCCATTTCCACACCACACTGTCATAGTGCTATTATTCTACTTTCAACATGCAGTGTAAAGCCATTGCACAAATTCAATAGAAAGAAAAAAAAAGCCAGTATATCAACATCATCAGACAACACAGATTAGACTGGGGACTACGGGGAAAAGTTACAGGCACTGGAATAGGCTGGTTGCTATGGAGATTATGCCTAGCAGCAAGGAGGAGGACAGTGTATTCCCGCAGGAACCCAACCTCTGTATGTTAACAACTCCGAATACAGGGATATGTGGAAAATTTACAGGTACAGAAATAGGCCAGTTGCTATGGACACAAGGGCCCTTTCTGCACGAGGCGAGGGAATCACTCCATGCTGTTATCTGCCGCTTCTTCTAGGGTCTGAAGCAACGTGGACTGTCCCTGATGCCCTTCCGCAGGCCTCCTCCTTGGTCCAGGGCGAATCAGAGCAGTGCAAGGTCTGTAGAGCCGCACTGCTCTGGCTTCCAAAATGGCAGCTTCCAGCTTCCAAAATGGCGGCTTCCCATTGGTCATGGATCCCGACCAGCAACTGAAGCTTGCCATGCCTAAAGCCCGCCCTCTGCAGATCTGCAAATCTGCACAAGGGAGCAGGAACACAATGGCGTGTCCCATGAAAATAAAGACCTGTTTTTTCTGGTCTTTCAAAAACACGCTGGAGGACCACTTGGGGTCATTTTGGAATGGACTGAGGTGCAGATCTCCGGTAAGTAGTCTGCTCCTAGTCCACTCCAAGGTGCAGATGACCTCCCTGCAAGGACACACTGCCCCGTTCTAATTGCCTGGTGCAGAAGGGCCAAGGCCTAGCAGCAAGGAGGACAGTGTACTCCCTCAGGAACCCAAACTGTGTATATAAATAATGTGAATGTGATGGTCTAAACCACAGTTTAGTCCATGTGTGAATATAATAAAGAACCAGGTTAGTCCAGGTTTGAAGATAATAAATAACCAACAACACATAACTTTAAAAGGAAGGCAAAAATACTCATAGCTGCACCAAAGGAATAAAGGTAAGATATCATGAGCATGAGGCTGTTTATGAAGAGTTTGGAATCATACTTTGGACTGCAGTTCCCAGGATGGTCTAGACAGCATGACTACTAGACATGCTAGCCAAGATATTTTGGCAGATGCAGTTTAAAAAAGGAATTTTTCCAGGTTCTGTGTTCATGTAATGTTAAACTGAGTAGCAAAGAAATGTTCTGGAGAACATTGTTTTCTTGAACTGAATAACTCACATGGGAGGAAGAACTGATGGTAAGGCAAACTTTAAAGAGAGTGGCAATCTCATGTACATTTATTACGAAGAAAGTGCCATCAAAGTCACTGGGATTTACTTGAGAGTAAATGTGCAAAGGATAGGGCTGCAAATTTCTTAAACTCAGTTGCAATGTACAGTAATATTTCACCCATCAAATTAAAGCTGGCACAGAGCACAGGGAAGTCAAATGCTCTTGTTACAAATCTGCACTGAGAAACTCTCCTCTTCCAAAGGCCTGGGAAAGTAAGTGTGCAACACCCACACTCTTGTTTGTCATCTGAATTAGTTTGTCTTTGCACATTCTCACTCCATATAAGCAATCGCTCCTTCCCTGGTAGATAGAAATATTGCACTTTTAGTTGAGGTGTGAATTTGAAGGAAATAACACAGAGGCTATTCAGCAACAGTGTCTGTGAAACATTGCTTAATAATAGAAAAGACTCTCCTGCTTGGAGAGAAAAGATCTGAAAAGGAATATGTGAAAGAAATGAAACCTAGAATTGCCTCTTAGTGCTGTTTAAAAAAAAGCCAATAACATGTTTTCTTCCTGCTTTTTGTCTTGGCAATAATTCTAGTAGGAAAACCCACAAATGTGGAAAGCCAACTGTATTTGCCTCGATAATTTGATGCCCTCTGACTGTCCCAATTTGGTAGGGACAGTCCTGACTAATCCTCTTTCCAACTTTTTCAGCAGCTTTTAAAGTAGTCCAGTTTCTTCTGGCCATTTCTGTCCTCCACTGTTATAGTGCTATCATTCCACTTTCAACATCCTGTGGAATTCTGGGGTTTGTAGTTTACCGAGGCCAAAGAGCTCTCTGGCTGAGAATTCTAAATGCCCCTCCCTAAGCTGCAAAGCCCAGGATTCCACAGGATGTTGAAAGTGGAATAATAGCACTCTCACAGTATAGTGCCAAAACGGCCTCTGTCTTCCTCCCACTTTTTTCTTTGTGCTCAGCTTACTTCAATTGATGCAGATGGACTTCAAAGTACAAAAGTCATTTGCACTCATCTCAATGGGAGGAGAGAACAAAAAGGGGCAGAATATTGTCCTTCCCTTTAGACTCAAGCAAAAGCAAACACCAGCAGCTTCTTCTAGTGTGTCCATTCTTCCTCATTAATAAGACTTGTCATTTTGACCACATTCTGATATTACTTGGCCACACTTGTGCCAGTTTTCATATGTGAAATGTTGGAGGGTATGGAATTTTCCTTGGATATCTCCTGGCCTTGGATCCTTCCTGTACAGTTCCCGTTAACCCCATCCAACATGGTCAGAAGGCACCAGATTGGGTAACACTGCTTATGTGGTTTTAATTCATATACCTTGCAACGGAGTAACCAAATTTGATGTTCCAAACTGTTGGGTTTCACAGCCAAGCATCTATGCTGTATCAGAAGAAGTGGGTTTATATCCATGAAAGTTCATGTCAAAAATAAAAACCAGGCAGTCTTAAAAGTGCTGCTACATTTCTTTTTTTTCTCCTCCTCCTCCCTTCCTTCTTCTTATGCTTCAGGAGACTAACACAGTGACTTCTTTGAAATCTCCTCCGATAATACCCAGCATGTGTTTTATTTATTTAAAATATTGCAAAGGGGCAATTTTCAGATACAGAGAGCCCAGCTGAATAACAGAGTCCCTCTATAGATCAAGAGTGAGCAAGTACATGAGGACCAGAGGCCATTTTTCCCCTGCATAACTACTTCGTCTGTATCCCACTGACAGCAAGTCCAAATACTTAGATTGTCCTCTGCTGTTCATTCAAAATGCTGACAGGAAATGATGTTGTGCCACTGTTTCTATTTTGAGAGGGGACTACAGAGAAAAAAATGGAACCATTTTCAGGTAGTATAGGGTTCTAGAGTGATTATGAAGCTGAGCATTTGGAGAGCTTTCTCCATTGAGGGCTTTCTGCCTGGTTTGGGGGCACACATTGACTGAAAATAACTAATTTTCTTTTTTAAAAAAAAAATTGAAGATGGGGAACTTTTGGGACTAGTGGAGGCTTTAGGCCCACAAAAGTGGGGTCCAGGAATGGAATATCACCCATGGATAGCACTATGCCTGCCCCTGCTACAGACCAAGTTATGACTGGGTGGTATTATAACTCATGTTATCAGAGACTAAGCCAAGCGGTAGAGGCTGATGGAGTCCAATAACATCTGGAAGGCCACAGCGTACCTGCTGCAAACCATTGGAGCTTGGAAGTAACTATTTGCAGATGATGAGTTGCTATTGTGCCTTCAAGTCATTTCCAATTTATGGCAACCCTAAAGGTGAACCCATCACATGGTATTTTTTTTTGGGAGGGGATGGCAAGATTTGTGTAGAAAGGGTTTACTATAGCTTTACTTTGAGGGTGAGAGAATGTGACTTGTCCAAGGTCAGCCAGTGGATTTCCATGACCAAGTAGCCACTCAAACCCTGGTCTCCAGGGTCACAATCCAACACTCAAAGCACTACACCATGCTAGTTCTTGATAATGAGTTATTTATACTTAGTTTACATTATCACTGTAACATATTAAGAGATAACCATGGTAGAATTATTTTAGTTACTTTTATAGTTTCAGCAGTGTGCCCTCACCTGATGGAAAAGGAGGAAGGTCACATGAATCGAGGGTGTCTCATAGGTAGCTGTTTTATATGGCAATAGATTATTTGTTCCATCTTGCTCAGTGCCAGAAGCACCAGTGAGTTATGGACAGTAGTAAGGTCATACAGTCATCCCTCCACATTTGCTAGGACTCTTGTGAAAGTGGAAAAACCATGAATAACTCTAGTCCCTCCTCCACCATGTTTAACACACACAAAAAATTTGATCGCCATATTCAACCCACCATGGATTCTTTTGAGGCATCAGGGTTCCTTCACAAGCCAGAAGTGGGTGGCTGGTGGGGCTTTCTGCCACCTCCACTGCTGCCCTGCATCACTTTTAATAGGGACTTACAAATCTAATTCATAGTTTCTCAGTCTCACGAGGCTTGCAGGCCCTACTTAAAAGGCATAGGGAGGCAGCAAAGCTGACAGCTAATAATCCATGAACAATCAAATCTGCAAAAGTGAAACCCACAAATCTGGTGGGCTGACTAATATCTAAGCAGGATATTAGAAACATTCACAGCCCTGGATAGCTGCAACATAGGAAGTTGAATCCAGAGGAAAGCAAACTGAACTGAAACAATGAGACTTCTCCCCTGTGTGTCACAGCCCCTTGCACATTGGAAAAGCTGCTCCTGATGGTCAGGGAATACTCAGCAATGGTGTGGCAATGGGAATGAAGGGAATCAGTGGAAAATGGGCCACTGACTGTGTGCATTTGTGCCTTCAAGTCAGCTATCGACTTATGGCGACCTCTCTGAATTTCACAGGGTTTTTGTAGGTAAGGAATACTCAGATGTGGTTTGCCAATTCCTTTGTCTGAAATATAGCTGAAAGCACTTGGTATTCTGTGGTGGTCCTCCATCCAAGTACTAACCAGGGCTGACTCTGCTTAGCTTCCAAAATCAGGCAAGATCTGGTGTCTTTAGAGTATTTAGGAAGGCTTTACACCAGCTGAAAAAGCTCCCACTTGCTCAAGAAATCACATGGATGTTTACTAAGCATTTGCAGATCATCCTGATCACTTTCCTTTTGCCTGGTCTGTATGCCAAGTTGTGGTTAATTTTGTTGGCCCACGTTTTTATTGAAAGTAGTACATACTCCAAATGATGTTTGCTTGTTATCAGTGCTAAATAACTGTAAGTTACTTATTCAGAGTCATCTCTCATTCATTGCAACAGTAAAAATTCCAGGTCACCACATTAAATTTTAGCGACCCAATAAGTATTAGTTTGATCTTTTACAGTGCTCTGTGTTTTTAGATGTTTGCGTGTTTTATTTCTGAAGTGGCAATAACAATTTTATAGAGATTTACTTCTCTCATCTATGGGGGCAGCGGTAAAATATACATTACCAGCAAGCGTATGTAAGAAACAGTGGCATGTTTTGGTTTTCTTTGGGCGGGGGGAAGGAAGTCCTACGAGGGTGAATTTTGAATAGAATAAGGGGGGAGCATCCTTAACTATAGATAGCAAACATTGTGTAGTGGTTTGAGCACTGGACTATGATCCTGGAGACCAGGGTTTGATTCAGCCATGGCCAACTGCCAGGTGACCTTGGGCAAATCACACTTTCTCAGACATGGAAAACCCCATGATAGATTTGCTGTAGGGTCACTGTGAGCACAAGAATAAGAACTTAACGATTTCCTTCCCCTGTCATCCTTTATACTTCCATTTCAACAGCATCTCCAAATATCCCATTCCAAAATTCCAAGTGCACATTTGTGAGGTAAAACATTTATGCCATCCTATACAACACTGAGTCCCACCAAGTTCACAATGGCTTAGTTTCATTTTAAGTGGACATAAGAGTTCAGCCTTAACTACATCTTTTGATATACTCATATATCAAGACGATGTAGCCTTGAAAAGCAACTAAAAGTACTTTAAATAAATAAATAAGCAACTGTGATTTATGTGCAGGAAAGTTAAGGGTACGTGTCAACTCAAACTCTGTCATTCAAAGGAATGCTTCCTTCCATATGCCCCATCCCCACTGAGAAATTCTGGAGAGACCCGTTTCTGGTCTTCTTGCTATCTGATAATCTACAGCAGGCGGTATAACTTCTAGGGCTTACTTGGAAATGGTGCCCCAATTATAGAACTCCCTACTGAGTTAAATTTGCCTGTCAGCTTTTTCCTCCTTAGAAGGCAGGTTAAAATAGAGAAGTTCTGTTTCAGAAACTATCCATTTGATTAAATCAGCTGCTTGCTTCAAACTGGAGATTTTTGCATTTTTTTTAAAGTGTGTTGTTTTGGACATAATAGTTCAGATTTATGATACTGTTTTAATTTTTTTTACTAGTATTTTAATGATTTTTACTGCTCTCCTGTTTGTACTGTGCTTTGAGACAACAACTATACATTCAAGAAATAAAATGTTTCAGTAAATAAATAACAACAATCAGTTTCTAACGAGCACTTAGTTTCGGTAGTTTGTCAAAGGAAATTAGTTTGGAAGGGAAGTTATTTCTAAATGCTCTGGGGATCATTTTCTCCTATGCTAACCAGTATAAGGATGAATAAGCCTTTTACTTTAGTTTTTTTCACTCCAGCAATATTTTATGCAACAAACCAACAAAGAACAAAAACAAAGCAAACCAATAGTTCCCAAAATGGCTGCAATTCCCAGCATCAGTATATAAAACTTTATCAACAAGCAATTGTGTTTAGCAGAAGTGGAATTTTAAAAATAGCACCGCAGGGTTTCATATTTCTGCCTTCTCTGTCAAATCATATCAACAGTGCTGAGTCTACATACAAAAGAGATGGGATGTTGTTTTCCTCATGGGCAGTTTCAGCTCCAGCTTGTCCACAAAGAGTCAATTTGGATTCTTTCCATTTCATATAAAAATAGTTTTCACACACCATTTAGGAACCTTGATTCCTCTAGGTTACAGCTCTCCACATCTGCCAGTCTAACTCGCCATGTCTTCCCCCACCCCAGGACTTAACACAGCAAAGTACAAGGGTTTTTTCCACCAGATTATAAACCTTGGGATGGATTTCCAAAACCAGGATTCAGTTATTCTTCCTGTATAATGTTTTCCCTACCCTGTTGCAAAACAGCTTACCAACACCTATACTGGTAGCAAAAGAACAGTGAAATGGCTTGGAATTTGAACATTTTAAAGGCCACCTTTCTTTCACACAACTCTTACTCATCTGAGAAGTCTTCAGCAGAAGTCTTTTCTCTGGCAGTTGGGGAAAGAGCCTCCTTGGACATGGCACCCACTCATAAAATTCCTTTCCAGACAAATTAGAGAGGCACCAACATTAACATCTTTCAAGCAGCAAGTTAAAATCTATGGACATTTTTAAAGAAAAGTTTCTATGCTTTTGATTTGGGCAGCACTTCACTGTTTCAGTTTTAGCCATCTTGGATTTATGAAAATGCTGTTGGCATTTATGCTTACTGTTACAATTCACTTTTTTTTCTGCATTTGATTGTTTTATTTATTCAAACTCAGTCTGCAGATTGCAAAATATAGCATATAAAATGCATCCATCAATAAAACAATGGATGATGTGCTTCCTAGATCTGGAGCACTGTACAATGAGTCTTTACTTAGTAAATGAGTCAATGAACAGAATTTGGTTTAACCCTCTGTTTTTGAAATGTCATTGGGTAGACATTTTGCAAACAAAGGTATAACTTCCTCCTCCTCTTAGCATCCCGTTCTTCACACAGTTGTGGACTTCAATAATGATATCTTGTTTAGATTGGTTTTAAGTGGAGAAATCAAAAGAAAATTTAACTCCAGTGGCTGCACAAGTTTTTTTTCCTACAAAGCTTCAAAGCAAGCATCAGAATAAGAATCTATTCTATAAATCTGAAATGCTTTTATTAAAAAAAAGTCAGAATTTTGAAACTAACATCATGGAAATGCACAAAAGGTTTGTTCAGATCAGAAAACCACAGCTGAAGCTCCAAATAAATATCATGAATAATGCAGCATACAACCCCAGGAGATAATAATGGATGTGGGGTGGAGGGGGGAGCCATTGGGTATCACAAGCCAGTAAATGTAGCCTTTTTGTGAGAAGAAATGCAGCTTACTTTGAGAAATCCACTTTGCATGGCTTAGGGGGCATTTTGGAGAAACACAGATACACAGAACAATGTGGACATTTTAAAATGGCAACGGCTAAAATGTACATAATACAAAAAATACACCCACACATACATGTCATGGGGGGGGGTAAAGTTAGGTTCCATGCATAAATAAATGCATGCATTAGGAAATCCATTAAAAATGTATTTGAATTTCCATGTGGGAAAAAATTCATAAAGCATCAGAACCTGACAAAAAAGAAAGATGGGAAGTAAATGCAGGTGGGATTTGAAGAAACACAACGAAATCAAGACAAGAGATTGTCGCACTGATAACAGGGATGAGGATGAGGATGAGGATGAGGATGATGTCACCATCATTATTATTATCATGCAGGAAAATGGAGACTGGTCCAGCTAATTCAAAGAAAAACTAGATAGGAATGGTGCAACAGGAAGAGGGGAAAAATAACAAAGTAACCTTCCATAGGTCTTCTAGAGGTCATAAAATCCAATTAAAAACATAGAAAAGCACATCAATCCTATGCTTTTAAAACACAATGTGTCTTCTATAGCTTGTGTAGAAAAGATTCACACCTACACAGATCATAAAAACCACAGGGTCATGGAGCTCCTTTTTATATGAGGTTTATTATGTAGGCTGCCAATGGAAAGTTCAGGCGTCTCTCTCCCATAATAGAAATGTGTGAGGACAATTCAGGCAACCCAGTAAGTTAAACTAAAGAGGATTTTTTTTTTTAAAAAAAATAGAGATCATTTCTTCTATTGCATTAATTCTAGAGAAGTGAAAGAACAAAAATAGTTCTAGCAAATTAAAAGATAAACACATGTACGAAGTGAATGTTTCTTAGCATTGGTAAAACTAATGGTCTTGAGCAGGTGAATTTTAATTATTAAAAGAATGATTCCAGGCTACTTCACACATTACAGGGTTTTTTCCTTCCAAAGTCAACCTCCTCCCGGGCATAAGTAGCTGGACAGAAGGTTGTGCTTTTTAAAAGCAGAACTATGCCTTCTCTCACCCTGTGCAAGATATTATTAATAGGGCCAAGGTTTCTTACCAGCATAGGTGGAAAAAGGAACAGTACTATAATTCCAGATGAAATCCTTCAGTGAACTACAGGGTGAATAGATGAAATGTCTCTACTCCCTGTTCTGCAGACAGATGCCTTCCATCTCCAGAAAGTCACTTGAACATCACCCGAAATACTTCCTTGATGAAAGGAAATAAATCCATGAAGACAATCCTACACAATCACTGGAAGGCAGGCTGTTGTTACTAGTCCCAAATTTGTTGTGTGCATCACCGACCCCAACCCCTAGATTTCTTTGTATGTGGTCAGGCATCAGCTTTCCCACTGCAGGTAGAACACAGCTCAGGGCCAGTTTCAGTGGTACGGTTGAGATTAGTAGTTTGATCCTGCATTCTAGCGATTGCATGAAGGGGCTAACACTTTGGCTAACCAACTTCCTTCTTTGCTAGTTCACCATGGGAAACTACTCTTGTTTGAAACAATGGATGCAAATACTCTCCCAGTTTTTGTGGACAAGTGGGTGTATTTTGCCATCTCCTACCCATCTTAGTCAATTCATAGAATCACAGAACCATAGAGCTGGAAAAGACCACAAAGGCCATTGAGTCCAACACCCTGCCATGCAGGAATATGCAACCAAAGCACTCTCAAGAGATGGCCACCCAGCCTCTGTTTAAAAACCTCCAAAGGAGGAGACTACCACACTCGCAGGCAGTGTATTCCACTGCCAAACTGTACTTACTGTCAGGAAGGTCTTCCCAATGTTTAGGTATAAGGCATACAGAATTTCAGAAAGAAAGGCTAAGGGTTACTCCACCGAAAGGATTTCTTGTGGTGAAGGTAGACATTTTCTATCTGAGAAAGACAACTTCTGAGGAAGGCCTCTTTTATTGGATGAAGGAGACCTTTAGTATCCAAACCAATATAGGTTTCAAAAGGTGGAGACATGTACTTGTTTAAGATTATATAGGATATAGTTGCTATAATTAAATTCTTTGTTTCACTATCTGTCATCCACAGATTACAGAATCACATGGTACGCCATAGAATCAACTCGCTGTGTTATATAATCAGACTAGAACAGAGACAATAGTAAAATCTTAGATCAATTTGTGAACTACTTCAAATAGCAACTGGCAACCACTTTGGATTTTTTCTTTTTTTCTTTCTTTTACTTTGGAAGGCATGTTGATAAACTGATTTTGAGTGTTCATAACACCAAACATTTTTCTGTAAGTTAGGAACTTATTAACAAACTTTGTAGTTTATTTCCCTGGAAAAATATCTTTTGGAATCTATTTGCATAGAACTTGATTTAGAATAAATTTTAAGATTGAAGGTGCAAAATTCAAGTTTCCACCCCCCCCCCCAGTTCATATGCAACTCTATCATCATTAATTAGTACAACACTGGGTAAATGTCTTTGTTAGTACATAAATGAAGAAACCAGACAGTCAAGTTTTTACACTCAGGATGTGAAAATCTATCATTTATTTTCATTATATTTCTCAGAATTCCACCAGCTTTCTTGTGTTACTGAAGTTCTGTATTGAACTGTGAGATTCTCCACAGGCTGGATGGAAATTTGTGCATTTTCTGCTATCCACTTTTTTTTCCTTATTCAATATTTTATGTATTCTTCATTATCTAAAATAGATGCGCAGTTTTAAGTATACATACAGCTTTTCTCATATTTACTTGCCTATAACTCAAGGCTGCAGGGAGAAAGAATGTGATGTTCATAGCTTTCGATAAAGAAAAAAGCACACACATGTGCACCCACACACGTTTGTGTGCTTTCACTAATAGCACTGGATAAATTCATTAACTAACTTGAGTAACACAAATTTCTTCTCCAACCCTGCTTTCCTCAATAACAAAATTATGTAGTACATGAAATGTTTGTGTTACAATGTTCTTATACTGAAAGAAAAAAAATCCTGCATATTGATGCAACTGCACAATACACTGTTGGCTTAATTCAAGACTTAAATGTATGAGACCTTTATTTCTCTTGCATAAGGGCTTGCCATATGCAATTAATGAACTAGCAACAGACGGATCAAGTCTGTTCCTAGTCTGTATCAGTTTGACATTCAAAATTCCATCTCGTTCCATTTCCATATTCAATTGCATTTTTAAAAAGAAATAAAATTCATATTTAAATACTTTTTAAGTATTTAAAATATATTTTATCTCAAACATGCATTTCTGAGCATCTTTTATTCTGAGAGACACATTTTCAAATGCAATTTGATGTGGGCTTTTATGTGATAGGAAAACTATATCATGAAATTAGGGGATAGGTGAAACCCAAGAATAATGACATTTCAGTTTGCATGTCAGCAGTAGTATAGTAGTTTGACTATTGAACTAGGATTTACAGAAATGAGGAATCCAATCCCCACTCTGCAACGAAAACTCACTAGGTGACTTAGGGCAAGTTATACTTTCTCAGCTTAAGAAAAACACAATGGTGAGCCTCCTCTGAATAATTCTGGTGAAGAAAATCCTATGATAGGGTTGACATAAATAAGAGTTGACTTGAAGGCATACAACAACAACAACAACAACAAAAAATATGGGTATATAGTATTTTCTATTCATTCTAGACTTATTTTATAAAGCCAGTGAATTACCACAGAAGATCAACAAATAGGTAATAAACTGTATCTATCTTTCATACTCTTAAAAAGCCAGTTTGGTCCAAATGTTGGGCTAGGCCTCTGACAGATCAGGATTTGAATCCCTGGTCATCCATGGAAGCCTGCTCAGTAATCCTGAATGAGTCACACTCTCTCAAAGAGGAAAACAGTGGCAAACCCCATCTGAAGAAATCTTGCAAAAAACCCAAACAAACTATGAAACGGTCATCATATCGTTACTGTGGTCTAGGCCTATCCGGAGATAGCACTTGATATCACTTTGATATCAAACCATTCGGCTTTCCTCTGCCACCCCGCTCCACGTGTTTGCGAGGCCTCCGGACAAGCACGTAAACAAGTGCGGCCGGTAATTGTTGGACATTCCATTCTCCACTCAGGCAGGCCAGACAGAGCCGGTTCGTTGCTTCAGGGACCTCTCCGGCAAACACCTCATTGCATATGCGCGATACTAACAAAGGCTCCCTTCCCTAAGCAGGCAACCTGACAAAGCTGTATTAAGTGCTCTGCATTTGCATACTGGCTACACTATTGTTAATATGGCTCTAATTCAATCATGCTAAGTTCTGACCTTTCCAAAGCTTTGTCCCATGCCTAAAATGCATTGTTCTCACCTAGTGAGGTATGGCCTGCAGTCACAATTCACCCTATAAAAACCCCTGATTCCGAGGCCTCCCTCGGATCGCTCCGGATTTCCATCCAGCTTTGCTGTAGCTTTGTTTGGCGAGCTGTCCCCTCAGTTCCAGTAACTGAGACTGCTCAACCCGGGATCGCTCCCGAGTTCCATCCAGCCTTGCTGCCGCTCTGCTTGGCGAGCTCCCCTCAGCTAATCACGCTGAGCTTCTTCATCGCACCCCAACTTCGCTCTCAAGGTCCAGGACTACGAGACAGGTGTCGTATCACCCATTTCCCTCTGAAAATCCCTATTCCTAAGTCAATCTCTGATTCTTTAGTTATCTATGTGACTGTGGTGTCTTTAATATTTGTCTGTACTTAATAAGCATCATTTTTATTATTTTAACCCGTCTGGCTGTTTGACTGACCTGACCCCGTAGACGCTGGGTTGCAAGATCCTGCTAAATTACTCTGCCCCTTGCTAGCTTTAGTGAGTGCTCCAGCTAATTTTCCCCAAGGTTGTGTTGTTTGGTTATTTAGGTGTCCCTCCCAGGAGCCCCCAGAAACCAGAGTAACAATATACTGGACTTTGCTTGAAGGTACATGATAAGAGCAACAGCTCACATCTCAATTTGCAAAGATCAAACCCCCCAAGGATTCTTGTTGTGTACAATATAATACAGTGTCCTGACATTTTATATTTAAACAGCCTCTAGATATGTACTATTTCATCTGAATTTTCATGTTCCTGTGAATAGGGATGTGTGAAAGATATTATATTAATGATATGATATGATATGATATATTATATTTTATAGAATATGAACTTGGTATTATATCAGTTAGGATTTTGGTAAGATCTCCTCCTGGAAGCATGGAAAACAAGGCACTAACACATTCTTTACAAGCTCTGTTAAATGGATGGGAGCTTTGTAATAGACTACAGGCTACTCTTGCCCTTTCCTATAGCACAGAATAGTGTGAGAAAACTGTTTAGTATTCAAATAATTAAAACAAAAATAATTAAAACAAAAACTCAGCTCAGGTCTCCCCTATATGCTCTCTCACATGTTGACCCTACACAATCACTGAAAAGTAAACTCTTGCTACTGGTCCAAAATCATTTGTGTGCACCACCAACCCCATGCCCTGGACATCTCTGCATCTAGTCATGCATCTGCTTTCCTGTTGCAGGGGGAATGTAGCTCAGGGGCAGTTTCAGTGGTGTGGCTGAGATTAGTAGTTTGGTCCTACACCCTGGCAATTGCCTGAAGGGACTAACATTTTGGCTGACCAACGTCCTTCTTTGCTGACTCACCACGGGAATAATTCATCATTCCTAACCTGTCCAATTATTATACAACATTTCTCAAGTCCTGTTCAATCATTCATGCTCTTCCATCAGCCCTGCAAGTGACTATTGGTTTATAAACTGACCAATGCACTTGATGTGTTCTAATTAGTTTAAACAGTTGGGGAAAATACTGGATGACTACCAGGGGCATATTATAGCTTTCTAGCTCTCTGCACTAGGAACATATAAAGATTTTGTTTCCTTTGCATTTTGAAATGAGTTGAAAATACATGAGTTGAAACAATGTTTTTATACTCCTCTGTATTTTACTATATAGGATAAAAGGCAAGCAAAAAGTGTATGTTCAGGTTAAAATGTGTACAAAATTAGTATTTTAGGACATAAGGCAGACTGAGGAGGGTATTTAAAAGTCCACATAGTTTATGGGAAAGCATTGTCAAAAACAATGCTATTCTCCACAGTTCTTTTTAGAGACTGATATGGAAAAGAAATGGAATGTGAATTTATGAATGATTAAATGTGAAGTTGACATAGGAATCCTTGCCACCTTCTTCATTTCCTACATGACATATGTATGACATTGACATGATGTAGCGAGAGAAATCTTTGCATTCATCATCCTCATATGCAAAGATGAATATTTTCCATAGTATTCTGCACAGTTCATGAGGGGTATTCACACCCTTCATAGGGATGCCTTTTGGAGAATTACAACAGTCCATGTCATTTTGTGTGCAAATCTCACAGTTACACACGGGAAACAGGTTTTTGTGTGTGTGTATACGTGCAAAACATGTTGCACAGGAAATATGTTTTCTATGAAAACAGAGAAACAAAATATTTTGTACAGAAATACTAGAGAGGTAATATGAAAGAAAAATACTGTAAAAGATTGTGTACTTTTGCATGGAGTAATTTCCTGAAAGACTTCATGACGTGCAAAGAATGTTCACCACTGTGCCTTTCCAGTTCTGAACTATTATTATGTGGGAAAATGAGTGGTAACAAATATTCTGTCCATCTCTACTTGATTTCCTCTTCTTCCTCCTCCTCACCCTCCACCACCACCTTGCCCTCGTCCTCCTCCTCCTCCTCCATAACCACCACCACAATCTAACAAATATCTAATCTCTAAATCTATTTAAACTGCCCAATAGTCCTTCAAACTTTTATGATGAAAAAACAAAGGCTATTAATCTCCATAAGATTAATATTAAGTCTGAAAAAAAAATAACTAGCTTTCCATTTTACCTGTTGGTCCTTGGAAGGCTGGAGGGTTGGGGATTGAAAATGAGAACTATGTTGCTTAGTAAATTTTAATGCTATCATATTTCCTGGGTTCACAATACCATCTTTTCAAAAGTGCTATTGATCTCAGCCAAAATACAGTTTTAAATGCAGCATTTTTTTCCATTGAGAGATAGCTCACAGAGGTAAAATGAATAGCTTAAAAATGTGAAAAATTCAGCAGGCAAGTTGGCTATTTAAAATTCAGTCTCTGAGTACGGCCTAATATTATGATTCATTAAATGAAGTTTTTCACAATATCTCTTCTTTCCCCCCCTGCCCTCTTACAGTTAGACAATCATATTAATTGCCCAGTCTGTCCATTAATAATTTCCACCCTAAATATAAAGTGTAACTTGATATAGTACATTCCAAATTGAGGACAAAGGATTTGATTATATGATTTGGATTTAAGATTTGGATTTTGATTTAACACCTTAAAATATACTCTGAGGATCTTAATTCCATTGATTCACAATCTTTTTTATATTCATACTAGAGTATTTATCCTTATTTTTCAAAACACTTCAGTCTAATACAGTGTGTTTGGGTTTGGGGTTGAATTTATACTTGAAAACATTTCAAAGATATTACACTCAGAAAAGCATAAAGCAAGTTGAACATGATGGTGCACGTGAAGGCAAATTTACTGGAACTGACCTAAGAACCATTGAAGGCTACATCTTCAAGAAGAAGATTTATTTTGTTTTCCCAATGGCATATAGCAACAGTTTATTTTTCTATCCTGGAATTCTCTTCTGTACACTAATTATAATCCTTGAAGTTACCCTACTTCAAAATGAGCCTGCTCTTTCTATTCCCCCTCCCACACAACTCAAACCATAGTAGTTTTTCTCATACCTGTGTTCCTGAGACTTGGAGTTTCTCATTCTTCCCATCTAAATTCACTTTGTCTCAAACTTGGAGATTTTTCCTAAACTTTGCATAAAAAATTGAATGCATTTTGTACGCTTTTCTGTTTATACATTTCATATACGTTGACACTAATGCATGTTGGCCTAATGTGCACATTTCTTCAGTAATTGTAATGCAGTGTATTTTTGAACATCACTTCTGCTAATATACTCATTTTTGTGTGCACTTTCCCCTTGTTTGCATGGTTTTGTTTGCTGTTTTCTTCCATTGGAAAACCTCATTTCAAAATTTATTTTTTAAAAATTGTGAGTTTGAAAGGATTTGAGTCCAAAGTGAACACTGGCGCAAAAGTGCAAAATTAGGAATGGATGCTTTAAAATGTGAACCAAACACATTTCTTCCCACTCTCTGCAAAAGGCTGGAAATACCAATATATGCCACCCCATCTGAATTATTTCAAATCCATAATTATGAAGGTATTTATAAGCTAACCAGATGAGTACAAAAATACCTGATGAAAATCAGATGGATAACTTGTATTTTACAGATTAGGAATAGCAAAGCAGAGAGGTAAACATTTAATGCAGGGACGGATGTGGTATGACAAATTTTGGATTCATTGTTAACCTATGGGGAGCAGAAAATCCCTGCAGATTTGGTGCAAATCATGGTAAGAAAACTAGCTGTAGATCCTAGCCTATTTTCTGCCTAACTATGGTTATGTACAGGACCTTGGGTACTTGTGAGTATCATTCCAAAATCTACAGTACTTGTATGGAAACAAGTAAGTACAAATGAAACAAAGAAAAAAAATTTAAGAGAAAAAGAAAAAGAATCAATTGGTGTAGCATGAGCATTGCAGCTAATTCCTATAGTAAGAAACCTGGAGTCAGAGTATAAGTTCTATTTCTGGCATTGCTGCTTCAGCGGTTTGCAATAGTACAGAATTCTGTCCACCTAAATGTAATACAGAGTTGAATTTTGGGGAGGTATTTAGGGATGGAAATATCTTTTCCACCCTGAATTTGCTAACGCATTCCAATTCTTTGCATAAGGGCTTAGAAGTGGCAAGGATGATGGTGGTTTTTCTATGTGTCATGGTTTTGTCATTATGTTCTCAAAGTTTTTTTGACTGGGAAAGGCTAGCAAAATAAATATATTCATATCTATGCACATTAGCAGGGCTAGCTCCGGTTTTTGCCATATGAAAAGGAAAAGGAAAGGCACCCACCCTCTAGATCCACATACAGAAATGAAGTGGACTGATACTTCCTTTGCTTCAACACAGGGCTCAGTAAAGGAATATTCACCCTAAGGCAGCGAACAAGGTTTGGGGTTGGGGGACACACAAGCTCTGTCCTCTAACTGAAGGGAGAAGCTGCAGTGGTTGCACTGTGTGAGGCAGTTGCTTCCTTCTGCTTAAGGGTAGAGACACCTCTGCCTGTTTCAGTGAATTAGTTGTGCATTTAGACAATTTCTCTTGTCTAGTCTAAATGGGTTTATAGACGGGGGATGCATCCTGGATCTCAGCCCCACAGCCATGTCTTAAAAGTGCCCTTATAAAGAATACTGTATACAGAATGTGGAGATGGTTGGGTGGGGGGAAAGGGAAACTGTCAGCAATGCCATTAGCATGATGCCCCTAAATACTGAGGTAGGAACGTGAAATTAACGAGGTAGAAAAGTGACATTAATCTTATAAATAAGACATATAAAATACAGACAGTCATTTAAAGGTAATCGCCAACATTAACTTAGTCAAATTATTTAATTTCAGACATCCTGTTTCACACTTACAAGGTTTTCTGTGCTCCCTTGCTGTCTCTGAAATTTGGACATTCAGAAATACAATCAAAGTGATTCACAAAATGTTGCTTTTCTCATTAGAGAAGACACGTTTTATTGGTTCACACCTTGTCTTGTTCCTGATTTCTGGAGCTACTGCATAAGATATCAGATCATTATATACTATAGTTTTAATTCCAGCCTGCAGCTTGATATATAAGGAACCTTTTGATATAGATGCAGCAAGAATTGAACACAGCAGGCTGGAATATAGAACCTTCAGATCCATTTCAATCCATATCCTCTTCCCAATTCCACAGTGCTAAAAGTGTTTATCTGCCCTTCTAAAGAATTGTGATACTTTCCTAAAAGCTGTGTGACAATACGAAGCACCAGGGCTGGCGTAGCACGTTTTGATGTAAGTGAAGTAATACACATTATCTTCTTCACATAAAAGGCATGAGGATGTATAGAAATGAAAGAGCTACAATTTCTCAAGCCACCAAAAAGATCACAACTTTTTTGCCGAGTAGCACTCCAAGTCAAAACCAAAGAGAGCAAATCTAACAATCGCCACCCTCAATATAAATATAAAATGTCAACTTCTTTATCAACTGCAGAAACAATATGAGAAAGACGACAGAACACTATGATTAAAGATCAAACTGCTCCCATTACAGTGCTGCTATTTAGTCACCTAGAAGAATCTTCTGAACAGTGGAGAGCCTATTTAATGTAACTTTATATCCTTGAAATTCTCTCTCAGTGGAAAAAAACACACTTTTGTACTGCAGGGTGGAGGGGATGGGAAAGTTCCTGTATAAATAAAAGCTCAGGTTCAGAAGCATTACAAAAGTTTTATATAACAGTGGACAATAGAAATATCAGTGTCAAAATCGTTATTTAGTCCTCCTATAGGGCTTCAGTGCATCTCACCTGATTGGTTGCCACTCTGACTGTCCAGTTAAAAAAAATCATTTATGTATTTATTCTAAAAATTCTCAGCCACATCTTTGAGACCCAGCATGGTATAGTGATTTGAGCACTGGATTATGATTCTGGAGGCCAGGGTTCAGATCCCTGCTCAGCCTTGTAAACCCAGTGAGTGACCTTGGGAAAGTTGTACCCTCTGAGCCCAAGGCCATTTCCGCACTAGCCTGTTATAGCGCTATGATTCCGCTTTCAACATCCTATGGAATTCTGGGGTTTGCAGTTTTGGGAGGGGCCTATGAAAAAGGCAAAGGCAAAACTCCTCTGAACAAAAGAAAGCCTCATGATAGGTTCCTGTCAACATTGCCATAAGTCAAAAATGATTGAAGGCACACAACAACAAGCCACATTTCTGTTAGAGAAAGGATGAAGGCAGATTTTAATGCAGCTCGTCTCAAAGATATGCATCCAAGTTTATTAAGGAAAAGGAAATGGAAAGTCAGCATTTATTTAGGCTAACAGATTGGTTGGACCATGTGTGGAGTTCCTTAATATGTTTGGGCTAGACCAGAGAGTAGATTTCTCTCACCAGATTTGCAGCTACTTGAACCTGCCTTTGGGAACAATTGCTGACACTGATTGGTCCCCAGGTGCCCCATTTGTTTTGAGGTAGATGTCCAACTGTCCGCTCACAGCTTGCCACACTACATGAACCAGCCTTTCTTTTCTCTCCTTGCCATTCCATAGCCATAAAATAGAGGATTGGAGATGCTCACTCGACAAACATCCCTGCTTATTCATTCATTTAGACTACAAATGTACACTCACCTACCTGTGAATAATACCAATTGAATTCAAAAGGGCTTACGACTTGCTAAATAGACTTGTATCAAACTGTAGTTTCAAAACTACCCTGATCTTAAAATACACTTGTTGTTCATGAAGCCTTCTAACAGGAGCTAATTTGTTTTGCTGGCATAGTCCCTTACCTTAAAGGTCTGTTGCCTTAGGAATCCTAAGAGCCTGGCCAGCTAGATCATGTACTGTTACCTGCCGTGTTGTCCAACAGGAAAAGATTAGCCATGCCCTCACCATTTATCACCATCTTGAGATGACCCCAACACCGATGTGCTACATGCAGCAGATTCAGTCAATCTGCTTGATATTACTCATGACCCTTCCAGTCAGATAGCATAAAACAAAGGACATTTGTCCTATGCTCTTGCTATTCTGTGACAGTCAGAAAGGTCTACATGGACATACCAAAGTGATCCTGAAGATCTTGGTTAATGTACTTGACATGTTAAACTACTAAACGTATATTTAAATAGAGCAGCAAGCTATTTCCTTTCCTTTTATTGTGCATATTCATCACCTTCCTCCTGTTTCCTCTTTACATTCTTCTTCTACAAGTTTGAAAACTTACCCTGTGTTAGATTTTTGTGTTGTCCAAGGACTTGCACCTCCCAGCCCCAAGTGGTGCAGGCAAGTTGAGTTACAAAGGGAGATAGGAAGGAACTTATTGCTTTGACTGGTGGAGAAAAAAAGCTTAGCTGGTGGTTCCCATATGGCCATATAATCTACTGTAATTCATCAAGAACCTTGCTTGCCCCAATTTAGCTTGATTAGAAATTATTGGTGGCAAGAACAACAAAGTAGTAAGACACTTTGTAAGTAGTGCACTGTACAAGAATGACATGGAAACATCATTTCTCCTCCTTCATCACTTTTACAATTGCTCTCTCCTCACAATGTAGGAGTATGAGGAGAAGCAAACAAACTGTCCAAAACATTAATAGAGCTGGAACAGGTGCTTTTTTTGGATTTTACCTTCCAGAATACCACAGCAAGGTTAGCCAAGCTCTGATAAGTCAAGGCTACATTTAGAGGTTAGGAGTATTTAGTGCAATTGCATATGCCCTCTCCTATCCTGCCTCGCTTTAAATATAGATGCTGCCTCCCATTCATGCCCAGTTTTGCCATTATCTGTAAACAGTCAACAGAGTACATTAACTCACATAGAGACGTGAATTTAATCAGGAATCCAAACTGAGTTTATGTTGTTGTTGTTTTAAAAAATCCATCCATTCCATTTCATTGATCTCTTGTTTTTCAAGGTAGCATGTTATGGCTGTCATCATACTGTGGTTCATAGCCAT
>CAOLHI010006068.1:0-44457 GCA_948474755.1 Ctenosaura bakeri | reverse complement strand
TCTATATAACGTATTGCTCCCCTTATTCTGTTCTGGAATTTCTTTCAGATTAGACATGAGTTTTCAGCACAGCAAAAGGATTTTACTTCAGTGGCTGAAAGAAACATTTCCACTCTTGTGTCTTAAAGGGCTGGACATTGTTCAGGACACAGAAAAGAGAAGCTCTTTTGAAAACTCTCAACACATTGCATGACCAAGAAGTACTTCAGTGTAATGCAACCTTTAAAATATGTTCATTATCTTTTGAATACCAGGCTCTCTGGCTCCTGCTTTCAAACTACATCATGCAGTAGTCATGTTTTGGTGCAAAAGTACAGGTGTTATTCTGGACTTTCTTGAGGCAAAGATGAACTGAGGAGTGGCTATTTCTAATCAACCATGTGAATATATGCATTGGTGAACAATAGCCTAATCATGACTTCTAAACGTGAATACGTAAGTGCTTAAATATGTGCACTGGTTGTTCACGTGTTATGTCAGGCCTCAAGAAAGTACAGCCCTTGACATATTGTTGGTGGACTGCAGCTCCCATCAGGCTTAGGTAGAGATGGGAGTTAATTTTTTTCAGATTGGTTTTTCAGAGTAATTTATCAAAATTCACAGATTTCTCCATATTCAGAACAGAAAGCACTGGAGACTGAAAAAAAAGGTAGGAATGTGAGAGAAACTAAAACTGATAGATTTGTCCATCTAGGCCCAAGTGTTTGGTGCTCAGTTCTTTAAAAAATCTGGGTTTGAATTCCTCTTGATCCATAAAGCCAGTGCTGAGTAAGGGTTGCTATCTCTTTCTTTGAGGGGAGAAAAATTCCTCATCCTTAGCACTTATATAGCAGGTATGTACAATGTAGTTCACTCCTTGTTGGAACTAGCTATTGCATTTTTTTAGTTTGGCCAGTGCCAATCAGTAAAAATTCACTTCAGTCTATTTGTAACAAATTTATCAAAACTTATGAATCACATGTTTGAGTAAAGAAGCACATTAGGTTGAAAGCAATCTGAATGCAGGGGAAAACAAAACAGGGATTAGGCAGCAGAAATTGAAATAGAGAGATTAAGAAGGAGAAAGCAAGACAGAGATGATCTGATCTTTAAACCCAACCAGCATAGGCAGTGGTGATGGATGATGGGAGATACAGTCCAAAAACACGTAGAGGACATGTATTCCCAGTCCTGCCTTACATATTTGTGAGGGAAACACTATAGTCAACAACATCATGTCCTTACAACAAATATGATACAAATGTAAAGTATAAATGGCCAGACATCAGGATTGTAAGGGCTGCCATTTTTTTTTTAACCAGAATCCCAAAATTCACCAACAAGAGCATACTGTAGAAAGGGCACTTAGAATTAAAGGCTTTCTGATTGCAGCAATTGGTTTTAACTACTGGAGGTGAATGGAGCTAACATTTATTCCACACTCTAGTACCTTCCTGGTTATCCCAAGCTGGCTTCATTTTAGCAGTGCACTTTAAGATGGGGAGGGGCAATTCATTTTGATGCTCTGATTGTTAAAGCAATGGAGAATAAGAAATCCATGCCAATCCGTTGCAAATGAGCAAGAGGTCTACTATTAGACCCACACCCAACTTTTCTGCCCATCCTTAATGTACACTGTGAAACTGTCTTCTGGAAATAAGAATCTGTTGCCCAGATTTACTGTGATGAAAACTGGGGGACAAACATGATCACTGAAAATAAATGGTTTGCTATGGTTTCATTGAATACTTTCATGGTGTTTTGCCTGCCTACATATTTTATTATCCCTGCCACCTGGGATAATAAAATACACAAATGACTTAAGGAATAGGTTACTCCTTAAGTAGACAGAACAGGAAGACTATGGCTATTTCCGTGCCACACTGTTATAGTGCCATTATTCCACTTTCATTCTCCTGTGGAATTCTGGGGTTTGTAGTTTACTAAGGCTGAAGATCTCTCTGGCTAAGAATTCTAAATGCCCCTCCCTAAACTGCAAATCCCAGGACCCCACAGGATGTTGAAAGTGGAGTAAAAGCACTATAATGGTGTAGGGAGGAAATGGTTTTAGTAAATCAGGGATTGGACTCATGCAGCCCTCCATAGGTCATTGCACTGCAGCTCTCCAGTATTCCTAGCCAGGATAGTTAATGATAAGAAATGCTTGAATTGCAGTCCAACAAAATCTGCAGGGCTGCATGATTCCCAGCCCAATGCAGCTATCAAGAAAAAATGTCAGTGATTACAGATCAGATAGAAGTGGACAAAGTGTGGCTCATGGGTGCCATATTTGTGTTCCCATACATCCACACCCCTCAACCGAGGCCCTTTTCGCATCTTACCTTTTTTCACGATGGGGGAGGGCGTCTCGCGCGAGAAGCCTCCTTCGCGACGCTGCTGCTTCCCCTCTCCTTCCTTCTGCAGGGCGCTTCCTGATTATGCGACCATCGCACGAGCGCCCTGCCCCTTCTTTCCACAGGACACTGTGGGAGCTGTAGGCTGCGCGGGGAAAGGAAGCACTTCCCGCCCGGCTCACTGACGCGCCGCACGAAGGTAAGTGCGCGAGGGCGGTGCAAGCGTTGTGAGAGCACGGGGCATTTTCGGTTTCAAGTCGAAAATAAAAAAATACGCCCAGGCCCCGCGTCAGCCTCGTGAGCGCTGCGTAAGTGGGAGTGCGTCGTGTGCAGCAGCGCTCCCATTTGTGCAGTGCTCAAGGGGCGCTTGCGCAAAAAAAAAAAAGTGCGAAAAGGCCCAAGTGATGTCATCCCAAGTGGCAAGTAGATCACAAATGCTATTCAGGTCTGTATGTAGAGGATATCCCCGGCTCAGCACAAACACTGAGAACTACTGCATTTGCTACAGCCTCTTTCATGTTGCAGGATACACAGGGATGACATTGCTGCCCTCAGCATCTTTAGACATGGTCCCAAATCACAGAATTGTCTCAGGGTGAGTTCACACATGCTCACATGAATAATATGTATGTGTGCAATGACCCATCACACTTGTGTGCCTCTTGCGAAGAGTTTTTCTATAGCTTCAGATAGTCACAGTGCTTTCCATGATAGAGTGACTTCATACATTCTGCTTCAAAATGGATGCTAATAGACAGTTGACATATCAAAGTGAGATACATTTGTGTGAGAGTCAGAAATCATGAGAATTCCAAGTGCAATGTGCACTTTAAAAAAATCATTTACAATTAACAATGTGGGAAATCAAGGCAATTGTATTTTCTTTAATGTGAAAGATAAAGGGCAGATCAGTACATAGATAGAGGCAGTGGTGGAGGTTTGGATAATTTGACATAAACTGTAGACCAAACTCTGATAAGAGGAGGTCAGATAGGGAATGTAAGTGTATTACATTATTTTCTGTTTACACTATTTACTTAGTGCAAAGCTAACTCATGAAGAGGTGTTTGGAAATTCCAGTTTTTCATATTTCTTGGTGTTCATTTATATTAAAAAAAAAGAAAAAGTGAAATTGTACAAATCTTATTTATATGTTATTTTCATGTCTTGTTCACAATTTGATTGAATAAAGAAATAAAATGTTTTTAAAAAATCATTTAATTTCAGCACATTTTGCATACACAGTTTTTCAGTGGACTGCAATATAGCATACCGTTTCCCCCCATTTTTCTTCCTTCCTTCCCTCCTTCCTTCCCTCCTTCCTTCCCTTCCCTTCCCTTCCTCTTTCTTTCTTTCCCTTCCCTTCCCTTCCCTTCCCTTCCCTTCTTTCTTTTAAGAAGAAGATGATTTTGCTGTATCATGGAAGAATGTACACTTCCCCTGGGCTGTGTGTTACCCGCTTCCTAATGCAGACAGAAAATGCTGTCATTCAAATACTGCTAGTATGGTAGGAAAGGAGCCATTTGAACTGAAGAGAGCAGAGATTAAGGTGTAGCAGGGCTCAAGGGAGGAATGTTGGCTGTTGTTTTTGTTTTGCTGAATGCACTCTTGTTTTTGATTGCCTGACCTGTAAATCTCTCTGCTTTGGCAGGAATGGACGTGCTCCAGGGATTAGTAAATGGCTAAGCATTTATGTGCTATGCACTTATTTTTGTCACAGAAGTGAGTTTTAAAAAAGTGATTACCTGCTTCTATGGTATAACAGTGGCTGGCAGATCTTTTACTAAAGTATGTGCTGCTGTAGCTTTATTCTCTGGTGGAAATCCCAGATATACCAGCATAAGTACTTTTTAAAATGTTGCTCAATGAGGTATCTGGTATATCCTTGGTTGTCAGGAAATGTAAGAGGTAGCAGTGGATCACTGAAACAGAGTAATCAACAGACTCACAGCCCCCTAAAGATACACAGGGGCCATTTCCGCATTAGTATTTTAAAATGGTGCAGAGCGACCTCCAACGGAGGTCTTCTGCACCATAGAGTGGACTGAGAGAGACTACTTTTTGTAGTTCCACACCTCAATCCATGCAGGAGCGACTGGAACTGGTCACGCGGCGTATTTTTTAAAAACCTCTTTTTAGAGGTTTTTAAAAAGCACGGAATGCGCAACCCCGTGCCACTCCGTCGCTCGCTTCTGAAGCAGATTTGCAGGCACGCGCAAGTGCGTGCCTGCAGATCTGCCAGGGGCAGGCTTCCAGCTGGTGAGCTTCTCCGGTTGGTGGAGAGCCTCCACCAACCAGAAGCCGCTGTTTGGGATGCTTGAGGACTGCGGAGCAGCGAAATCACGCTGCTCCACGTGGTGACGGACTCACCCAGCCACTGGTAAGCTCCGTTTTTGGGTGTTTTGGAGCGTTCCCCCCCCTCACATGCGGAAAGGGCCAAGGAAACAGACAGTTTTCTTTGCAAAACATTATAAAAGTAGCTTTACATACAAATAACATGTGGAAAACCAAACACATGGTCTAATTGAGCAAAGAGAAGAAGAGAAAAACAGCTGCAATTTAGGCTGCCACAGGAAAAGAGTGATTGTGGTAAAGCAAACAAACCGTAAAGCAGCAACCAGGCAAACTAGCAATCAGAAAACACAGGTATGCAAATGTTGTTGATTCTAACATGAAGAAATGCCTTTGCCCTGGATACACAAGGGTAGCTGAAGGCTTCCAGGCATAGGTGTGCCCCATACTGATCATTTGGGTGCACATACAATGCCTCTTGAACATGTGGGAGAGAAGCAGCGGCCTTATCCTTGTCTATAGGCTAGTAACAGCTTTGCTGAGTGCTCAAGGGCAGCCAGATTGTACCAAGCCACACACTCTTGGCCAATCAGTGCCTGAGGGATAGAGTTGCACGCTAGAGTATCTGAATGTCTTGGAGACATCCCAGAAAGATGAAGAAGCCATTGCCCATCCTGAACTGCCAAGTGCACTGGTGGCTATTTATGCTCCACCACTGTAAATCTATTGGAATTGGCCTGTAAATCCCAAAAATAATTTGATTTTACCAGTGATAGAAAGAAAAGTTGTTGCCTTGACAGTCTTGATAAAAGCAGCAGATTGACGAAACCAAGTTTTGTCATAAGAAAATGTGCACCTTATTTTGAGCTTTTGCACATGTGCAAAGCATATAAGGCATTTCTGAGAAATAAATGTACCCACCAAATAATGTACATATTTTATAATGCAAATGGCTAACAGTGCACAGCATTCAAACAAATCTGCCACAAGATGTTTTAGTTATGGGGGGAAAGTTGCATAAATTAGCCAAACAATGAAAATAAATGTGTAAGTTAGAAAAAATATTTAAATGATGTGTTTTTCAGTGTGGAGAGAAAACACACAGTCTCACAACCTGATATGTAACAAGAAAGTGCACCTGGGATATGCAGAAACTGAATAAAACAGAGAGATTTTCACATCTCTAATCTGACACTTGTCTTAAAAGAAGGATCTACGCCTTCTAGCAACTTGTCTCGTGCTCAGCTTTTAAAAAGATTGTATCTGTCAGTTTTGACTGCCAGGGAGACGGCTGACCCTGTGAAGTTTCTGCTGGAAAAATTTCCTGTGTTATGTTGTGTATTTCTAAAAATGGCTGCTGAGTGTTGTGTGTGCTTTTGGCTCCTTTTCTCCAATATGTACCCACTCCTCTGTTATTGGCATAACCCTTGCCCATATTCTGTTAATATTTTGTTTGGAGCAAGAATTGGCTGCTAGCCTGTTAGAACATCCCAGAGTTCATGTGCAGAGATTCCCAAGTTCAAGACGTCATTTCCACACTACACTGTTATAGTGCTATTATTCCATTTTCAACATCCTATGGAATCGTGGGTTTATAACTTAGGGAGGGGCACTTAGAAGTCTCAGCCAGAGAGTTCTTTGGCCTCAGTAAACTACAAACCCCAGAATTCCACAGGAGGTTGAATGTGGAATAATAGAATTATAACAATGTAGTGTGGAAAAGGCCCAAGAGTATTGGAGTATTGAGTTCAGCTATTATTAAGAATTAAGTTTGTCCTTTAACTGAAAGCAACAAGGACTGATAACATCCAATAGAAAGTAGGTACAGAGAAGACAAAGTCTTGGGGTGTTTAAAAAAAGATGATTTTATTCTTCCAATTAACCCAATGCATTTCAGCCTACTAATATTTGATGGTCTTCTTCATGGGCTGACAGAAGAAAGAAAAAGGACAATGTATAAACAACATAACTTTAATTTTTATTGCTTATTTATTGTCCCTTTTATTTCTTTTATTTTTTTATCAGTCCCTGAAGAAGGTCATGAAATATTACTAGGCTGAAACACATTGGGCTAACTGGAAAAATTAAATCTTCTTTTCAATCCCACTGAGAGTGTCTCTTCTCTACATCCACAGAGGTCATTTATTGTATTATGGTTCTTTGCCAGGCTAGAGTGTGGTAGACATTTAGCGACAGTCATTTACTGACAATTTCTTTAAAATTTTCTATAAAAGATGTTGTCTGTTAATTTCCTTAAAGAGTCTGCTTTATGAAGAGAAACACTCTTATGAATGCTCACTGCCAGTACATTGATAGATCGCAGTGGTATGGATAGCAATCCACTCATGCAGATAAGTTTTATTATTTTTTAATTGTTCACAAAACTGGGATAAAGAGGCTCATTACCACAGAAGAGTCTTACTGTTTGAAGGATTTAAACCCCTGCTCAGGTGGTTCAAGTCAGAAGCTGGGAAGTCACTTTTTGAAAGTAATTAGTTGCTGCTATATTTCCAGAGTTCCCAAAGTAGTTAGTTTCCATTATAACCACTCTTTAAAAATTCTTTCTGTTCTCATTATTTGAAAAGTGTTAAAAGAGTTGCTTTTAGTAGCCTTTTGAAAGGGCATCAGAATGCTGCAAGCTACTGGTCTGGATATCAAGCATACTTATGTGATGAAGCTATGCACATCCTGTGACTATAAAAATAACTGAAATCAGTTTCTGCTATGGCACAAAAGGAGTTAAGTTATCCAGGTTTTCTGCTGCCTTTCTCCAGTATCTACCCAGTTGTAGTGTAACTAACATTTTAATTCCACTTTAACTGCCATATGGAATTCTGGAATCTGTACTCTTATGAGGGTCTTAGAATTAGACATAGAATTCTCAAGTGTACAGCATTAGAACTATCTGGTAGACAGTTCAGAAAATGACAAACCCCAGGATTCCATAACATGGAGACAAAAGCAGTGCTATGAAACTGATGTTAATTGTAGAATGTGGATACAGTCTTACGCTATTTCTGCACTACACTGCTATAGAGCTATTATTCCACTTTCAACATCTTATGGAATCCTGGGGTTTGCAGTTTAGGGAGGGGCATTTAGAATTCTCAGCCAGAGAGATCTTTGGGGCCTCAGTAAACTACAAACCTAAAAATTCCATAGGATGTTGAAAGTGGAATAATAGCACCATAACAGTATAGGGCGGAAATGGCCTTAGTTACATCTTGCTTACTGAAGAAAGAACGTAATTACAAGTAATTTATTATTTTAAGTTATTTCTTCTGGTCAAATCTGAGGGTTTGTTTTTGTTTTGGTCGGAGCTGATTTTGTCTTTATAGGTGCAAAAAATGCTTGTGCCACCTTTCATGGGAAGAGACCAGCATTGCCTCTCTAAGTAGTGCCGTCTGCTTGCTGATGACAATGATCAATCATTTTGTAAATATCTTCTGTTTTATTACACAAGCAATAAGCACTTTGTCGGAAATTACATAAGTTATAATCCAATTAAACAATAATTACATTGTAATGGCTTTGTAACTACAGCATTAATTAACTTTTATTGCCCTGTAAATTAACCATGGTATTGATAATGGAGTTCACAGGAGACAGCTGACGCTGTCAGGAGACAGCAAGACAGAAGGGGCCACCCTCCTCCGACATGTTGCCCAGTGGACTTTCTCTCTGACCCTGGTCTCCCTGTGATGGAAGGCCTGTTGGAACATACCACTTCTGACTGCAGGTGGGGGCTGGTGTGAGTGGTTATTTCTTCTTTACAAAAGGCAAGCAAAAAAATCTTTGCAAGCTGAAAAGAACAAAAACCCTATATAACAGGAGATCCAGATCCAGATAGAGTTCTGCATCAGGTAAAAGAGGTGCAGGCTTTTTAACCTCCTGACCTTGTAATTTTCTATGTGTAGCATAATTTTTGCTAGTGCAAAAAGAAACACTCTGTAATCTGAGCCCATACCAGTGGTTCGAAATTATACACAGTCCAAACTTGAAACTCCTGTCCTAAAGAGAGGTACAACTGTACACAACTAGAACAACAACACAACCTTCTTTGATAAATCATCCTTATTGACACTTCAGTTTGCTTTGCAAACAGAGAATATCCCCTTCCCTGATAATCAACAAGATGTTCTAAAACATGATTCCACTTTAAACTGGCATGGTTCCTTTCTATGGAATTCTGAGATTTGCAGCTTAAGGAGGGGCATTTAGAATTCTAGTAGGAGAGCTTGGTTGCCTCACCAAACTACACACTCCATGATTTCATAGGGTGCACCTATAGCAATTAAAGTGGACTCACAGGGCTATCACTGTGTAATATCGATGGACCCCCTGCACAATCTAGCATACATAGGCAGCCAGTTGGAATACAACCTCAATACCAGGTCACTCTATTGGCCTAGTCGTTTCTCATCTGATGGACAGCAGCTTCCCATATCTCAAGTATGTCCCAATTCCTGGTACCTGATCTTTTTAAAAGGAGTTGGCAGGGATTAAACCTGGGATCTTCTACCTATAAGCATCCTTTCTCAACCTTTTTACTCTCCAATGAACTTGAAATAATTTTTGGGTCCTGGGGAACCTCTACATGAAAATTATGAAGTCTACAGCTCAAAAAAATGTTTATTTATTTATTTATTTTTAAAAATCATGATCTCTTGTGGAACCCTTGATGACCTCTCAAGGAACCCCAGGGTCCCAGGGAATGTTGGATGTGAAAACTTGTTCTACGGACTAAGACCAGGGCTTGGAAAGTTACTTTTTAAAGTAAGGCATTCCGTTGGTCATCATACTGTCTGCAACGTCATTTGTTACTGTATTAATTAGAATCTTATAGATGTATCTTCCTGTATTTCTTCTTATCATTGCTTGACACTTTTTATATGCTTTTCACTATTTGAAAAGAGAGAAGCATAAAACTCAAGGAGGGAGAACCTGTCTGAAATCCCCTTAAATGTAACATTAAAAAGTAACTAGAAAATGGTACAAGTTATCCTGACATTACTCTTCATTTTGCCTTCATTGTCAGTATTTGTTATTATTACTTGGGGAAAGTTTTTAGCACATTGAATTGCTATTATGTTAATCACTGATGTTCATGCTAGAAATCATAGAATTGCAAGAGAAAATGGGTAATAATACTTTGATGCCATTACTTGCAAGTTGTTGTTCCTTTTGTTGTTGGCTCCCTTTGGGGGAGTTTACTTTTCTTTAAAAAGAAACTTAAGTTGCCTTTTCCAACCTAGCACTTTCCAGATGTGTGCAAATTGTTTGGAAATGTGAACCATAGTAGTGGAGCAATCAAATTTGCAAGACAAAAGCTGAACAACAACTAGTCCCACACCCACCCACAGAGTCTAAGAGAAAGAATCCTTCTTGGTTAAAACAGATAAAGTAGCTTTACTAAAAAATTACTTGTGCATAGGGGTCTAATAAGGGAGAGAGACTGACATTATTGGAATGTAGTGAGATGTTAGCTGGGAACCAGATAAACTGGCCAAGAGAGCCCTCATGAGGCTGGGGTGTTAACTGGTGCTATAATTTGTGTTGTGTACAAGGAAACCACTATCTCTGCTCAATCCACCATCAATGGACTAGGGTTAGTGGATATATTTCAGTTCTACCGCTTCTTGTTCCAATTTTCCTTGTAGTTTTTTATGTTCAGGCAGTGCTACCCCGAGATCTGAGATGGAAATCTCAGGAAGATAGAAGTATTCTGCAACTGATTTTTTTCTGTATTCCCATTCCTAATGTCTGATTTATGTCCATTTATCCTCTGATGCAGATACTAGTCTAACCCTTCAAACACCAAGAGTTAAGAGAGGTTGTTATAAAGCTCAAAAATGCCTGTCAAAATGCAAATACAAAAACTGTCTAAAATACTTTAAGAAATAACTGGCTTCAGATGTTATGCCAAAATAAGTATTTCTGTTACCACTTGTTCTGTTACCTAGGAAATTTAACTCCTCCCTCCCCTCCCCCAAATGTAACTTAGTGCAGGTAATTCTGTAACATGGCTTCATTACTTTCCATTTCCAAATAAATTCCAAGTAGTTACAGTACTTGTAATTCATAACTTCAAAACTCTGTCCAATCATATGCTCAGCTCCTCAGGGTAAGGGCTCAGTGGCTTGTGCATGAACCAGTCTATTGGTCCATGCATCTCTCTCTGGTTCAGTCTCTTTCAAGTGTGTAGGAAGGATCTTTCCAGTCTTTCACAACTGGAAGGGTTGGTTTATTTTATGAGCTACATTGATTCCTCACTTTTCCATCACTGAGGTTTACCTCTTCCCCACATTATCCTCACATCAGTCCTGTGAGGTAGGTCAGGCAGAAACAGAGGCCTTTTCTTCAGGATGTCGTTGTCCCACACTGGGGATGGGAGAAAGACAGTACCCAGATGACGGTTCTGCATGATGTTGTCCAGGTCCTGTCCTTTGCCCATCCCCAGGTGGCACAATCATGCCACAAATCATTGATGGGTTTTCCCCATTAATGACCAGTGATCATGCAGCCCTCTTGCTGCTCATCCACATTTACCTGGTGTGCAGAGTTCCTGGAAGCACAATGGCTGCACTTCCTGCCCCAATGCAGCCTGGGGTAGTACCTGGCTGCACTGCAGAAGGAAGAGTTGTGGCCATCGTGCTTCCTACATTTGCAGAGGCAGCTGCTGCAGAGAAGAGCACTCTTGTTGTGTTCCCGTCCCAGCAGAGACAATGCCAGGACCCACACCAGATATCTCCTGAATAAGGTAAGTTGCAGAAAGGGCCAGAGAACGAGTGACTGGCTCAATGATCACATGTAGCATTTTATGGGACAGTGCAGATTAGACCTGGGGTCTTCCAAGTCCCAGTCCAACACTTCTAACTACCACAGTACACTGATTCTCCCTCATAACAAGAGACATGGATCCCATTGTTTAGTTATACATTATTACTAGCTACCACAGAGATTTAGCAAGGAAAAAGTGAACAAAAAGAAGGAGGGGAAAGAAGAGGAGGAAGAAGAGTGGGGAAGTAATGTTTTAAATTTTTTGCATGTGCCATTTGATTCTTTTTCTTTCTTTCTCTCTTTTGTTCCTGTGGAAAATGAAATGAAGGAAAATCCCTCTGAAACCATGTAGAATATCAAACCAGCAGGCCGCTCACCCAAGTTGCCCTTTCATGTTGAATGAGACTCATCACCCATTACACAAATGTCTTGTCTTGTCTCCTTTGTACTGAGCAAAAAGAAAGCTTTAGGAATGAAAAGGGCAGCAGTCACAGATTAGCACCTGGGGCTATGGATGACTTTAGTACTGTGCCACCGTAGCAGGCACAGAGGAATAAATTCACTTTTCCTGTGGCTTCCAGGCCTCAGCTTCACATGGATGAGCAGCAGCACCACCAATGAATCCTGAACAAGAAGGTAATAAGTGGGATCTCAAAAGCCACAGTCCCACCCTTGGTTTCTACATCAGGTGAGAGGGATACAGGGCCTTCCCATATTTGATAGTCTCAATAATGGACTAGTGGAATTCCTTAGTGTTTTTCCCTTTTTTTTCACATTACCGCTAGAAGAATTACTTCACTGAAATTCCTCACAGCACAAAATAATAATTGCTGTCAAGAAGTCCTTCCTCTGCAATTCAACACAGACCATGTTGTCACCCAGAAAGAGGACCCTTCTGTTCTTTACCTAGTGATAAGTGTGGAGCAAGCTTGTTTTCTACTGCTCCAGAGACTAGGGCCCTTTTCGCACGGGCCTTTGCGCGCGCATAGCCCCGTGAGCCTCGCGGGAGTGGGAGCGTCGCTCCACACGACGCACTCCCACTTCCGCCCGGCTCACGGGGCTGAAGCGGCGCGAGCGCGGGTTTTTTTATTTTTGCGTACAAGCGAAAATCACCCCGTGCTCGCACAACGCTCCCGGAGCCCACCCGCACTTACCTTTTGTAAGTGCAGAGTTACCTTTCGTGCGGAGCCTCCGGGAGCCGGCCGGGTCGCGCTTCCTTCCCTCCGCCCCTGCGGAAGGAAGGAGCGGGGTGGGGAGGTAGCGCGACGCATGCGCGCGCGGGGGGTACGCGACGCCGCCCGCTTCGCGCGCGCGGGGGAGGAATCCGGCGCGCGCGGGGGAAGGAATCCGGCGCGCGCGGGGAGGAGGAATCCGGCGCGCGCGGGGGAGGAATCCGGCGCGCGCGGGGGAGGAGGAATCCGGCGCACGGGGGAGGAATCCGGCGCGACGCCGCCTGCTTCGTGCGCGCGCGCGGGGTGGGAATCCGGCGCGAGGTCTCCCGCTTCGCACGGGGGAGGGCGGCTTGCGCGACAAGCCTCCTTCGGTGCCGCTTCCCCACTGGTTCCTTCGCCTGCGGAAGGAAGGAGGGGGAAGCGGCAGCCTCCCGGACGAGCCTTCTTACGCTTGCTGGCCTCCCCCGCTTGCGCTAGAAGCCTCAGTGCGGAAAGGGCCTAGGACACAGCTCAGAGATTAAAACTGCAGGAAAAGAAATTTCATCTAAATATCAGGAAAAACTTCCTGATGGTAAGAGCCCTTCAACAGCAGAATGTGCAGCCTCACAGTGTGGTGGAGTCATCTTCTTCGGAACTTTTTAAACAGAAGCTGGACGGCCATTTGCTTGGGATGATTAGAGTGTATATTCCTGCATGGCAAGGACTGGACTTGATGGCCGTTGTGATCTCTTCCAACTCTGTGATTCTATGATTTCATGATTCTATATGTGTGGCCAATAGGTACATGCTCCCTGGGCCTCACCACTATCACACCCAAAGCCCCTCATTTTTCTTTTTCTTATGGGTGATTTTTCAGGTACTTTTTTCACACTGGAATCATCTCAAAGATACTCCAATCACCCATAACTGTAGCAGTCTGTTTCTTCACAACAAACACCCCAAACTGCACAGAAATGTGAAAATTCGCCAGTAATCAGACAGCTGATATCACTTTTCATGTACTGCTGACACTTTGGTATGTCCTGTGGTGGTGGTGGTAGGGACAGAAGCATACATTCCATCTGTACAGATTTGGCAGGGACAGTCCAAATTAATCTTCTGCTATACCAATTTTTCAGCAGCTTTTAAAATGTCCCAGTTTCTTTTTTCTCCTCCCACTTTCCCCCTTTACCCATGGCTTACTTCAGTTGTTGTAGGCTAAATTCAAAGTGCCAAAGTACTTTGCACTGGTTAACTCAGCAGTGGGAAAAGGACAGGAGGAGAATCTTGCTCTTCTCAGTAGGCTCAGGCAAGAGCAAACTGTTGCTGCCTCTCCTGGCTTGTCTATTCTTCTTTATTTCTAATTTTTGCTGTCTTGACCACACTCTGATCTTGCTTGGCCACACATGTCTTCATTTTGATCTGTGAAATGTTGGTGTCAATGTCAGGCGGCGGCTTAAGCAGACACAGAGGCAGGAGTTGAGTTTGTGGCTTTTAGTAATAAAGAAATCAAGAGGTTACGTCACCAAAACAAACAGAGGCAGCAAACTCAACAGCAAGGATTAGCCTGGAACAGAAAGCCCATGACACAGGATGCAGATTCCCGGGAGGTAGACGGTTGTTGCCCCGTGTCCAACTCCCACAGCGTCTTTCTTAAATACACAGTCTTTAGCCCAGCTGGGGCTTATCAAATGTCCGTTGGCCCAGCTCACAGCTGGAGCCCCTCAGACTTCAGGGCCGATTCAACAGACGCCTCTCTCGCAGCCACTGCGATATCCGAACTACCCCCTTCTCCAGCCGCCTCTGGAGGAATGTGGGGGGAGGGTCTGCTGCAAACTCCAGGCTGGAGTCAGAAACAGCAGCCTCTGTTGAGCCAGAAGCACTGGTCTCATCTGCTGCAGGTACTGGGTCAGGATCCGGCCCTGGGACAGCTGTGGGGTCGCTGGCAGGCCCCTCCCTTGACTCTGAAGGAGCCCTCTCTCCCTCCAAGGGATCCTCCCCCAGCTGGGAGTCCAAGTCTAACTCGGAGTCCCGGTCTGAATCAGCAGCATGCTCAGCCTGGCTCATGACAGTTGGAGAGTATACAGCTATGAAAACTGGCCTTCTCTGTGTGTGCAGTTGGCCACAGTTTTCCTTGACCAGAGGGCCCAAGCTCTTTCAAAAGAACAAATGGGTGCAAATCAGATGGTAAAAGAGCAAGATAAAGCAACCAGAAGGAACATAGGCCCTTTCTGCATGTGGTTATTAAGGCAGGCCAATGTGTCTTGCCATGGAGGTCTTCTGCACGTTGGAGTGGATTAGGTTCAGTTTATTTACCTTTGTTCCTCGTGTAATTCCAACTACATGCACCCCATGTGGTGATAAAGTGCGCTATTTAAAAACTGGAAGAAATTGGTTTTCTAGTTTTCCAGATCGATCCGATTTGTACTTTCACAGTGGTGCAGACACGTACATTCGCGCCAATGCAAATTGGTGGTCAGGGGAGGGCTCATGGGAAGGGTCAGGGGGTTGTATGGACTTTCACACGTACGCATGTATGCAATGATGTACTAAACCATGCAAAAAAAAAAGGGGGGGCAATCACAGCTGACGGGCGGGATGAGGGGAGTAGTGGGAGCGGCTACAGCGGAGGCAGTATGGATTCATGGACTTGCACTCCTCCAAATCAGAATGGAACATATGCAGCAGCTGTGCGGAAGGAAATGAGGGAAAGTCCACCTTGTTTTGAGCCCAGAAAATCCGGTAAGAAACAGCACGTGCCCACTCACCAGCCTCGTGCAGAAAGGGCCATAGTTCATTCTTTCTCATGGCATTCTGTCCTCAACTTTAGTGTTGCTGTACTTTGACAAAAGATACTTCCAACATAAAGCTGCAGAGCCAGAATGAATTAGAAGATCTGATACTGTGGAATTTGTACTTGAAAATGTTGGAAGTGAGCCCTTTGTCCAGTAGAGTAGTGGTAAATTTTGTAAGCACAAAATTCAAAAACTAAAACATAATCCCAGAGTCAGATCCCAAGGAGTGTCCAGACAAAATGAAACAACCTACCTGTGTTGATCTATAAATAAGCCATGTCTAGCAGTCTTTACCTCCAGCAGAGACAGATCTTCTGTAAAGCTAATGGATCTTAACTGACCTTTCAAGTCCAAGCTAAAATACTTTGTACTATAGGAAAGATAGTTCACAATAATATACTGTTGTTGGAAAATCCATTTCCTTTCCTGCTACCTTGAAAATTGCAGCTAAGCTCAGACAGAATGCAGAAACCAGAGAGGTGAGACGGCAAACAATTTTTTTATTCTTGCTAATGAAAAAGTTCCAGTGCTCCAGTCCTGTGGGTTTCCACTCTACTAAAAGAGTGTTCTTACCACAGAGGGTCATTGCCCTATTGGTATTGTTCTTTCCTTTTCTTTTTGCTATGCCTACATAAATCAGTTGCTAGATCAGAGTGGATGATTCTTTTCCTCTATCACAAATTAATTTGTATTCTGCATAGCACTGGGATTTAAAATTGAGAGAATTTTCAAGTGATTTTTGCAAAGCTTTCTAAAAGGTAATTATGTTATATTCTTAATCCAGACATACCCTTCGTCTCTACAGAAGATGTCATACACTAGTTCTCTTTTCTAAATAGGATAGTCAGGCCTCTAGCTGACAGGTTGTTAAGTTCACCTCTAGTTCATGTACCCTTAAGAACAGACTACAGAGCCCTTGAAGTTGCTCATCAACATTTAGCACCTGAACAAGTCACCTGCCCCCAGACTTTGCCACTAGGGAGATGGGTATTGTTTTTCTATTAAAATTGTAGTAGTTATTTCTAAATTGGGGCCTACATAATTTTATGAAAATTGTCTCCTATCATTTTTGTTCAAGTCATTTTCTGGAAATGTATCATCCTTGTTCTGACGTATGCAGTCTTCTTATTGTTTACCAATTCCAGCAACATTGAATACACTCTTGTTGTGTCATATATATTTCTAAAACACCAGAGAGAAATACTTGAGGTAGGGTTATGGAGAAGGGGAACGATGACCTCAACCCCCCACCATATCTTTATAGAAAGGGCTTATCCAGTTCCTAAAGTGTCAGCAATATCACCCAGCCCTTCTGATGTTTTTGGTAGGGCATACAAGACAAATGCCCTGTGTTTTATGGATTAACCTCAAATACTTTTATGATTTTGAACAGAACCACATAGTCTGAAACACAATCAACACTCCAGCATCTATAAGAAAGGTGGATTTTGGTGAGCTATGGCTTCAGAGCTATGGTACAGCTAGGCAACTTAAGATGCAATGAATGCTCTTGGGAGCAGGGGCTTATTCCTTCCCTTACTTCAAATGTGAGAAGCTGGGGATCCATTGTCAATTCTGTCAAAGAGAGTCTTGGTCCTCTGTATGAATGCCACCACAACCACAAGCCAACTGCAGAATACAGGAATGCTTCCTTATCAGGTAAGTGGCCTCATCAGTTTTCCATCACTGATATGAAAGCTATGTTTTTGAGATCTCCTTCTGCCTCCTTTGGTGCTGATCCCACTATTGCTGTGCAAAACAGCTTTGTCATTGATGCAGCCAGGGTGGGATGGTTGCTGTGCAGCCCTCTAATGCTGGCAAACTCACCATTGGCTAGGACTGCTGGGAGATGGAGTCCAACACTTCCTAGAGAACTGCACAATTTTTCTTTAGCCCTCAGCTAGTGATTAGACATAGAATAGACCAGGATGTATATTGAGTTGACCTGGCTATTCCATTTCACCCCTTGGCGTGTGCATAAGTCTTGCTTCACACACCTCATATCAAGATGTCTTGTATGCTGACATGCAGAGTACATCTGGATGCCTGTTTGGCATTCAGTGCAGGTGCAAAGCTCCCAGTCTAGCAAAGAAAAGAAAAAAAGAAATAGCATGTGGAAGTCTGTGTCCATTGCTTGTTCAGAACACACAAATGCAAACAGAGGAAGAGCTTAACTAGAAATATACCACATTTAAGCTCTAGTAATAGAGTGCTTCCTTTTCTTTATCCATTCGCTTTGTCAGATTTCTTAGGAGCCTATCAGGAGATTGTGCTTTTTTATAAATATAAAAAGAGTGGGGGGATCTTCTCTCTGCTCTGTCAGCATACTGACTCTTCTCTCTTTTCACTGACAACCTAAATTCAACTTCAGTGTTCCAAAGGTTTCCAGAAATTACTTTTTCTCCCTTCCTTTTTTCCTTCTGTTCACTCCTTATTTCTCACTGATGATTTTGAGCCAACAGAAAAGGGGCTTTACCAATGTGTTGATGACCAAAACCTGATAGAGAAAGCTAATATTCACTCCCATTCTTTTGTTCTCATGGCAGGCAGGATCCTGGTGACAGCAGCAATCAGACCTGTATTCCCTTCTTTTTGCAGACACGGATCACGTGTTGCATTTCTGGTTCCAATAAAAAGAATTCCATGGGAGACAACAGAATCTGTTGTGATTGTTTTGCAGTTAGTAGGGAGAGGAGCCTGCCAGCCTCCCAAAGTAAAAGCAATCTAGTAAGGACCAATGAGAACTCTTCATCCTTCTCAATAACTGCATCTTCTTGACTTCCTTGGGCTGAGGACAGATGATAGCTTATTTTGTAGAGAGAATAAGAGAATCAAAAGCAGTAAGAAACAGGGATGTAGTTTCTAATTCATTTTGTTCTTGAAGGAAGCTACAAGTAATTTCAGCAGATTTCTTCCCACCGCAGGAAAGACGATTTCCAGTTTGGGACTTATTCTGCACCAACTTCGACTTGGTTTGTTTTGCACAGAAATCACCATTTTCTTTGAAGGAAACAGTGTGTTCTGTATAGCAAAAATTATTTTCTATAAAGAAAAGAAATGCTGTTTCCTGCACAGAAAACACTGTTATCTGTGGGAAAAGAAAAAAGGATGTATTTTGTGCAGAATAAGTCCTCAACTACCTCATTTTCTGCAAAGGAGAAAAACTTTTTTGTGTGGAAAATAATATTATTGTGCAGAAATACAGTTTTCTGCATGGAAAAATATTTGTTGTCTGCAAGCTCACACACACACACACATTAAATCCCAAAGCATGGAAATTCTCTCACAATTTAGGATTTTCCTTGTCAGGGATTCTGCACACTCAAAAAACATACTTTTCGAGCTTTTTATTATTATTTTTTTCCAAAGAAAAATTATAGTTTCCATCTCTAGAAAGTAAAATCTATGGGCCTAAATTCTATTGTTAGTTTCACCTAGAAGAGATTCATTGAATCAATGGAGTTTACCTGTATGTTGAGCTGCCATAGAACAACTGATTCAATGGGTCTACTCTTGTTAGGACTAATTAATAGGATTCAGGCTATTGTTTCCCCACTGTTGTAGTGGGTCAAACAGGTTGTGCAGGCTTGCCTAATACATTAAAAACCCATACAACTGATTTGACCCAAGATGGCAGTAAGCCAAAGAAAGAGAAACTGTGTCTGCCCTGGGAAACACTGTCTCCATCATGCCACATTCAATTTGCTTAAAAACTACTGATAGTGTTCATCCTTAAATGAACCACAATAACATTTCCATTCTGGACCCTGACTGCTTTTAAGTGTTTCTGTTCTACATCCAAAACTGACAGCAATAATAATTCTCTGAACAAGATTTTATATTTCAAGGTAGAAGGCTAGACCTTAGGCTGATCATAAGATTTCCTCTCATTCTAAGAGCAAGAGACTCTCTCCTGGGGCTTTCCCCACCTGTGTTAAACAGAAGCTGGTCACACACCGTGCATCATCGATTAACTCTGCAAGGGGGAGAGGAGAGGATGGGGCACAGTCAGTGGAGTAGAGATGGGGAGCAAGGGGGACAATGTGCCCTGGGTGGCAGTTTTTTGGGGGTGACACCGCTCCTTGCCTCCCCCTCCACGTGCCGTAGCCCCTCCCCCGCGCACTGCAGCCCCACTCACATGTGCCTCTGTCCCCACTCCTCCCCCACTCAGGCCAAGGTATGCCAATGGGCACAGTCTTGTTTTTCCCAATAAGCTCTGGCAAAAGCAAAGTGCTTCTTCAGCTTCTCCTAGCTTGTGTGTTCTTCCTCATTAATAACTGTTACCATCTTGACCACCTTCTGGTGTTGCTTGTTCACACAGGTCCCAGTTTTCACCTGTGAAATGTGGAAGGGAAACGAAACAGACTGGAAATAGCTTTAGCTTTGAAAGTCACTACCTCTGACAGATATAACCATGGCCTTCATCAATATGGCTGCTATTTATATAGTATGTTAATTCAAAAATTTATCACTTTTAAAATGCAAGCTTTATTGACTGAGTCAATGGTTTGCTTGTAAAATTAGTGGAGGGATGCAGTGGAAGCAATTGCCCTCTTAAGTGTGCTCATTTATCTTCTGATGCTACAATCCTATACCCATGGAACTGGGAATTACCCCCCGCCTCCAAAATCAGTGGAACTTATTTCTGAGTAGATGTGCATAGGACTGCACTGATAAATGTCTAATGTATCCCTTGATGGCATACTAGAAGAATATTGTTTTGTTCTTCCAGTGTTAGAAATTCTTACTTTGGTATTCTGAAATAGAAATATCATGGCTATTTTGTTGACTGGCACAATGCTCATTAACAAAAGAAACAATTATGCAGTCTCCCTCCCACATTTGTGGGTTTCAATTTCCTGAATTTTATTATTTGCGAGGTGCCTGCTTGCCTTATCACCACTCTCCCCTTTCCATTCCCTGGCCTTTTGCTCGGGTGCAGGGAGGGTGAAAGATCTTCACTCTCCTGCACTCTTCCACCCCATCGCCCATGTGGGTGCACTGGCAGCAGCTGGCAGGAGGATTCAGGAAGGAAGATCTTCCCTTCCCTGCACTGTTCCACTCATTGCCCATGTGGGTGCACTGGCAACAGCTGGCAGGAGGATTCAGGAAGGAAGATCTTCCCTTCCCTGCACTGCCCCACTCATTGCCCATGTGGGTGTGCCAGCAGCAGCTGGCAAGAAGGTTCAGGAAGGAAGATCTTCCCTTCTCCTCCACTCCTCCACCTGCCACCTTCATGAGTGCGCTGGCAGCGGCTGGCAGGAGGGTGCATGGAAGAAGATCTGATTCTCCAGGGGAGTTATTCATGATTTTTTTGACATTCATGAGGGTTCTGTACTCCTAACCCTCACAAATGTGGAGGACCGACTGTATTAGCTATAATCAGCTATGGTGCTTTGCAAAGTGTTTATGGCCACAAGACCCACTGAGCTGGTTTTAAGAAAAGTTCAGAAATAAAAGCATTGAGGATAATGCTGTTGATAATTAGTAGGCTAATTCAGGGATGAAAAATACAGCCCACGGGCCACATACATTACAAAGGCATGCCCTCTGATATTTCACAGATGAAACCTTGTAAACATGCAGCCAAGCAACATCAGAGTGTGGTCAAGATGGCCACATCTTGAGGAGCAACACACAAGCTAGGAGCTGCAGCAGCAGTCAACTTTAGCGTGATTCTACCAGGAATGGCAAGATTCCACCCCCCTATTTTCTTCTCTTCCATGCTGAGTTCGACTACTTCTACACTTTGAAGAGTATTTGTAGCAACTGAAGTAATCTGAGGACAAAGGGGGAAAGTAGTAGGAGGAGAGAGAACTTGGGGCTTTTTAAGAACAGCTGAACAAGCGCAATGACAAACGATGAATTGGAACTGTCCCTGACAATCAGAACAGTTGTAGGATATGTTAAGCCATTGTTGAGATCTCCAAGCACCTCCCTAAATGTTGCCTCAAAATGCTCACCCATGCCCCCAGGGGAGCATGGAGGCAATTTTGACACATTTGTAACCCCCCTCCCTGGGTAGGGTTGTTGTATGACCTGGATATCCAAGGTTTTCCTAGATTCTAGGCTTGCCACCCATCTTGCACTCATTTGGGTCACCACTTGGCCTGGATTTCAAGCCTTCATATTTTTTAAAAAAGTAAGTGTCAAATCCGTGTAGAAGTCAAAGCTATGGGACAAAAGGTGGAGAGATTCTTTTGTCAAATTGTTCTGCAAGAAACAAGTCCACCAAGAAATTTCAGGTGTGAGGAAAGTAAGAGGGAGCAGTGAGAGCAGCTGAGTAAGAACCAAGTGAGGGGCATGCTATGAGGTGTGAGGTGAGGTGAGGGAAGGAATAGGAGAGGTGGGAGAGTAAGCAAGGTGAGAGGAAGCATGCAAGAAGCAAGCAAGGGATGTGCTGTGAGGACATGAGCTGAGGCCAAGGAGGCAGTAGGAGAGATGGGGGAGCATGTGGTGCAAGCACCAGTGCTCTAGAAGCAAGGGAGAGATCCAATGTGAAGGTGCAAGGTGAGGCAATGGAGGGAGCAGGAAAGGTGGGATAGCAAGCAATGGGAGTAGCTTTGTGCAAGAAAAAAGCAGAATGCTCATTACGAGAGCACAAGGTGAGGTGGAAGGAGGGAGGTATTCTTGAAATGGTAGCTTTCTACATATAGGAATATTTTCTCATGAGAGTGTGTTGCATCATCTGAGCCCCTAACATACCGTGCCCTGAAGTGGACCATGAGAGCAAGAAAGCTTACTTTTGGATACTGTGGTTCCCATAATCTGCCAGTTAGCAGGGCCATAGTCGTATAGACTGGTGAACTGTGGGAGGTGTCCAAAAAATTTTTTTCCCAAGGTTTGGCCCAAACACAAGTTTACTACCCAGGTGAAAATTAGGCCTTCGTGTGGTACCATTCATTTTTTCCCCCAAAAATAGAATGATACCAGTTCTTCCTCAGTATCTTTTGGAAAAATATTATCTCTCTTCAAGCCTTTTGAATTTAGGCCCTTTCTGGTTTAGGGACCAGAGCACTGTCAGGAAGTGGCATTGGTCAAAAAGCGGAACGCAGTCTTGTTCTTGTCTGGAATGAGAGAATTGAGGCTCACTTCGGACTATCCAACTGACCACTTCTTGCAAGGTCTCTAGGTCAGCTTGGCACCCTTTTCTCCCCCTCAGCTTGCTTTGTAACCAGCACGTCCTTGTGAGCAGTCCCAAGGGAACCTGGATAGGCAGGAAGAACTGAGGAAAGAGCAGTCCCCTCATTGATATAATGGAACATACCTGTAATTTACAACTACTGAAAGAATGTAAAAAAAAATGAGTCAATGGAAAGTGAAGGATGCTTGTATAGAGTTTTAGCCATGGCAACATCCCATGGAATCCTGGGGTTTGTAGTCTGGTGAGGCACTACTGCTCTCTGACTCAGAATTCTAAATACCCCTCTCTTAATTGCCCCCTCCCAGCATTCAATAGGATGCAGGCATGGCAATTAAGGTGGAATCATAGAACTATGGTTGTGTAGCATGAAAGGGCCACTTTCAAAGCAAATGCATCTCACTTCCTGGGCTAGACCATGCATCAAAATGCAGTTATCCATTGGAGACTGCACTCCTGCACTTCTTTGAACTTTGCAGTATAATTCTTGGCACAAATATGTGTGTGTGTGTGTGCGTGTGTCTGTGCATGCACGTGTATATACGTTTATATATATAATGTATATAAAATGTACGTTTTAGTGTAACATTATTTAAAATACATATTTTAGAATAAAATATACTTAGAAATATGTACTTTGAAAAAACAAATTTGGATTTTTTTTTTGAGAAAATGCTTTCAAATGTTCCTTTAAATATGATTTTTGTACAGATTTATTAAAAATTGCAGGTCAGTGGTGAAATGGGGGCAAAATAGATTAACAAATGATCAGGTGAAATGATTAAAAACAAACCAATCTATCTCTCTCTTTAATTAAATAGATATACAGCCAGAGGATATTGATGTTAGCTTATGCACTGCTCAGTGGATTGAAAGACGGGGCAGAAAACCCTTAATATAGTTTTCCCATTGCTGAGCAATCCTAATAAATAAATACAGGAGCAAAAAAGGAAGACTAAGCTAAGCTGTTCCTGAGGACAGTGGACTGCAGCAAGCAGCATCTTGGGATTTTGTTCAAAATTCACAGCCTCCCTGGGTGAAATATTCCATTTTCACTTTCCAAAGCTTCTTGGGCAATTTGTAAATTTAGTCACTGGGAAATGAGAAAGAGAAAGGGCAACCAGCTTTTTCAAGCCCAGCTGGTTGTTTATGCATGTGAGAGTAGCTATCCTCCCCTACCTCCCATCTTATGGTGTAAAATCTTTTGTCTTATGGGAATGGAGCATTTTGCGGGATGCCGTGGCTGGTTGTTTAGAATGGTGGAACCTGGGACTCCATTAAGGGTGTTACAGTCAAAAAGTGTATACAAGATGACTTCACACCCGATAAAAGGATTTCATACTTTGGCAGCAGAGGGTGGAGTATGGCCGACTGCTAATGGAAACTAGAAGCTGACAGTTCAGCCCTAGACCAGGTGAGTTTTGCCACTGAAAGTGATGAAGGCTGTTATCTGGTTGTTGAATGCCTTATAAAGCTGCTACCTTTGAGAACAGCACTGTTTCTTACTATAGCAGATAAAGATGAAGTATCTTGCTTAAATGCTTTTTGGTGCTCAAAGCCAAAATTCTTATGAATTTCTGCCTCTTTTCATTTCACCTTGAATATACTTCATTCGTAAAACCTATCAGAAAAACTTGGACAGGGCTTCCTATGCATTTCCAACCAAGCTTAATTTGCACTGGGTTGAGAGAGGCCATCTACACTGAGTGATCTGTAGAGCAGATGTGGTTAACCTGTGCCCATGCAAAGTTTTAGAGTAGAACTTAGCACTGTCTCTTGCCATTGGCTATGCTGGCTGGGGCTTCTGGGAAATGATCTTCATAACATGTGAACGTACAAAGCCACTGCATCCCTGTTTGAAGAAACTCACTGGATTGAGTCAAATTTCCACGGCATGTGATTTTTGTATAGCAATGTGTATGACTAGCGGTGAGGAAAAACCTCTGCTTAAACAGGTAAGACATTTCACACACACACCCCATTCCTTTTGTTGTTGTCGATCCACGTCCTGGATGTTTACCATTAAATGATTGGAGCAGCACCTCCTCTTCCCCAGTTTATTTCAGAAGCTAGAAACTTCTTAGAGAAATCAATTGTTGTTGTCGGTGTCTTCAGATTGACTCTGACTAATGCCTGCCCTATCCTAGGGTTTTCTAGAGATTTACTATTGCTCTGACGCTAAGAGAGTATGACTTACCCAAGGCTACTTAGTGGGTTTCTATGATGGAGCAGGGATTTCAATCCTGGGCCCTTTCCGCACTGAGGCTTCTAGCGCAAGCGGGGGAGGCCGGCAAGCGCAAGAAGGCTCGTCCGGGAGGCTGCTGCTTCCCCCCTCCTTCCTTCCGCAGGCGAAGGAACCAGCAGGGAAGCGGCACCGAAGGAGGCTTGCTGAGCAAGCCGCCCTCCCCCCCGTGCGAAGCGGGAGACCTCGCGCCGGATTCCCACCCCGCGCACGCGCGCGAAGCGGGCGGCGTCGCGCCAGATTCCTCCCCGCCGCGCGCGCCGGATCCCCCCACGAGTGCCGGTTTCCCCCCCCGCGTGCGCGAAGCGGGCAGCGTTGCGTCCCCGCACGCGTGCGCGCGCGAAGCGGGCGTCGCGTCCGTCGTGCTACCTCCCCACCCCGCTCCTTCCTTCCGCAGGGGCGGAGGGAAGGAAGCGCGACCTGGCCGGCTCCCGGAGGTTCCACACGAAAGGTAAGTGCGGGTGGGCTCCGGGAGCGTTGCGCTAGCGTGGGGTGATTTTCGCTTGGACACGAAAATCAAAAAACCCGCGCTCGCGCCGCTTCAGCCCTGTGAGCCGGGCGGAAGTGGGAGTGCGTCATGCGGAGCGACGCTCCCACTCCCGCGAGGCTCACGGGGCTATCGCGCGAGCAAAGGCCCGTGCGAAAAGGGCCCTGGTGTCCTGGAGTTGTAAGCCATTTCCTCACTAGACTGATACAGTGTTATTATTCCACTTTCAGCATTCTATGGAATCCTAAGGTTTGCAGTTTAGGGAGGGTTCTTTGAGGCCCCTCCCTAAACTGCAAACCCCAGGATTCCATAGGATGTTGAAAGTGGAATAATAGCACTCTAGCAATCTAGTGCGGAAATGGCCCTAATCCAACGCTCAAACCAATATCCCTGGAGTTTTTAGTTTAGATGTGAGAAAGGGCTATTGCAACTTAAGCTTTGTGAAGACAGGTCTCCTTCACTTCCTAAACCTCAGCTTTCAACCACAGCCATCCCACCTCCAACATGGTTGAAGAAGCTTTCTGGGACCTCATCCTACTCAAAGATCCATTAGGATTAAAGTTACAGTAGCCCCATCCTGGATCCAATATGGCAACCCTAACTACACCAGGAGAACCAGTGTGGCATAGTGGTTTGAGTATTATACTAGGACTCAGGAATGGAAATCCACTGGGTGATTTTAGACAAGTAGCACTCTCTCAGCTTCAAAGGAAGGCAACTCCCTCTAAACAAATCTGGCCAAGAAAACTTTGTAATAGGCTTGCCTTAGGGTCACCATAAGTTGGAAATGACTTGAAGGCACACAACAACAACAACATCACACTGGCTCCTCTTTAATTTAAATGAACATTAAGCTCCTATTTGCTGGTGTCAGGCACTTTTGCAGGAGTAGTAAGCAAGCACTTGTCCAGTATCAAAGAAAATTGCTTTGGTGGGCAGCTTTCTGTCTTGACAGGAAGAACTTCCTATGCTACTACCCACCGTTGTCACTGTGGCACCTGCAGCCATTTTACCTCAGCAGCTGCTGCAATACAGACTGCCACCATAGTTGCACCAGTGAATAAATCTCAGCCTACGATTCAAAGGACTTATGTGGTCCTGAACATTATTTACAGGGAATAGCTCTGAGAAGCTCCCAACCCTCTGGAGCAATCTTTGAGCTCATCTGGTTAACTTCCTCAGATAAAGTGACAGAAAACTTTGGCAGAATTCTTTATATGGAAGCCTCCCTCAGAGGCCAGGGAACTGTAGGGTGATCTGTTATTAGTCGCATGGCTTGGGGATGAGCCTACTGAGCATACATAAAGAAGCACTGCTTAAGCTTTAGTCATTTCTACCCTTAACTTTCCCAAGCTTGCTAGATGAGCTCCAGAATTGTATAAGTTTCTGGGCAAGTGTCCCAAGCTGTGCTCAATGGGCTGGCACATAGTCTTGACTATACACCCATACTATTAGATTTAAGAGCTTTTGCATGCTTTCTTTTAAAGTCCAGCATTTATAGGAAAAGTTTCACTGTCCATGAACTTTTCAGCAATTGCAAAAGTGAACACAAAACTAATAATACTATTTCAGTCCAGTCCTATTTGGGAGGATCTGGATTCAAGGGGGAAAAAATCTTCATAGGGACATAATATTAAATATTTGGTAGTGTTTAGAAACTATTTGAATTTCAAAGGCAGGTTGCTACAGTAGAAAGAACTTGAACTGGGTATCAATGACAGGCTATGTTTCTCTTCTTAGTTTGCTGAAGGTAGTATTTCAGAGGCATTCGCCCCTTTTCACTTGATCTTAGCCAAAAGGCTGAGAAGCATTAGCCTCTTTTCAATACTGTGACCAAATATGAAGGGGAAATAGAGAGGGATGGTGCATGCCCCTGACCCCCTAAGTTGTCAGAGGATTCTGTTATCATTTGGCAAGAATCCACTATGCCAGGTATGAATGAGTAACCTAGAATTACATATTCATGACTGTTATGTGTTCACAATCCCTACATAGACCCTAGTATAGGGTCTATGTAGAGACCATATGAGTCCTCCAATCGCCACTTACCAGGAAGCAGTTGCTGCAATCAACACGAGTCCATTCTCCTGTCAATCAGGAAGTAGCTGGCTGATGGGCCACCGGGCCCACCCACCCCCTCACATGAATGATCTCCAGCATAAGGGGGAATTGAGATAGGGGGCCTGTTTCTGCCTGTTGCACTGGAGATCACTCATGGGAGGGGATGGAAGCAGAAGTCAGCTGCATCCCAAGCAACAAGAAACAGAACCTATTGAGGGCAACAGCTGTTCTTCAGTAAGCTGGAAGTCAGGGGGTCAAGCTGGAATTTACTGGATCCATAAATTCCAAACAGGATTCTAGCCATCCTTCTTGTTCTTACTCTTATTCATATTCTTATTACTGGACTCAAGATGACTTGCACATTATATGTTAAAACAAATGCAATATAGTTAAAATATACAAATGGTTGGCATTAAAATGCAATTCAATTCTCAATAATATTAAAACAATTTAAATTACACATTTAAAAATAATGAAGAGCAGTTTGAAAACAATAGGATTAAAACAGTACAGCAGTCTACTCCCAGCACTTTCTTTAAAAACATTCAGCTCTTTAAAATCATTCAGAATAACATGGGGAAAAATTAAAGTTGTTGCCTGGTGATGGAAGGACAGCAAGGACAGGGCTATTTTAGCCTCACAAGGAAGGGAGTTCCAGAGCCTAGGAGCAGCCATTAACAAGGCCATTCCTTGTCAGTTCAGGGCTTCTGACTGCAATAAGAATCCCTTGTAGGACTAGAGGCTATTTTCTAGGGATGGAAAGAATATTTGAAAATATTTGTAAAATGATCCAAAACCATGTTTTTTAAGTGTTAAGAAACCCTGATAAGAAGAACGTTAGACTGATAAGGTTCTTTGCAGTTCAGGGCTTTTTCTGTGCAAAATTTGCATGTGGTTGTTTTGTGCAGAAAGCAGCATTTTCTGCACAGAAAACTGCTGTTTCCTATGCAGAAAATGCTATTTTCTGTGCAAAACAACCACATGTGAATTTTTCACAGAATAAGTCCTCAATTGTGAAAAGGATTCAAAAACAGCATTGTTTTTTTGAAAAAGTTTCTCACAGTGAGAATCCTTCAAGATTTTCAGCGAACATTACATTTTCAGACTGTGGATGTAACCATACTTCTCAGGTAGAACTTTAACTGCCATGGGTCCCTCAGTCAGAATCCCAGGATTAGTAATTTAGTGAGATACTTATAATAGTCTGCCAGGGAGCACTAGTGCTGCAGTTCAGGGGAGTGGACTAAACATCTCTACCAGAGAATTCTAAGTACCTCTCAAATTATAAATTCCAGGTTTCTGGAACGAAGACTTGAGTGTTGAAGTTGTACTGAATGATTTAATTGTGCAATGGTGAGATGCTATGTATTAAGAATGTGTGAAAGTCTGGTATCTTAAGTTCTAGTCTATACTCTTTCATCTGTTCATATAAAGTCTGAAAAAAAACAACAGCTAATGTCAGCTGAGATATGCTTGTTCTCACAGAGAAATCTAAAAGAAATGGAATAAACCACGCTTAAGAAGTCACGAACACCCCTTGCACCAATTTCTTGCATTCAGAAGCAGAAGACTAGAGAATTTCTTTTCCCCCATGGAGGTCTCTGCAATTTCTGCATAATATGTGTCTGCACAAGACTAGTGTCTTTTTCCTATGTGAATCAAACCTTGAGTATACATAGCAAAAGCACAGAGGAAACTGCCTGATCAAGCAAAAGCTGGAAACAACCCTCATGATGCTTTTGGGTTTAAAAATCCATAAAATTGCACTTATTGTAGTTTTGCATAATTTATTCTTGCCAATATGATAGTGATAAAATCTGCATTTTCCATGTTCACGTACAAGAACAAAGAGTTTCTATAGGTTTTTCACACTGCTATAAAAAAACACAGTTCCTATTTCCCAATTCCCAATCGTTGTAACATATGTGTGTGTGTGCATGCATGCAAAAATACACCTGGTTTTTCTGTGCAAATAACATTTTTTTTGCACAGAATACAATTTTATTTGCAGAAAATATGTTTTTTATGTTAAAATGTGTTTTACACAGAACCACCACATGTATTTCTACATAAATTGCCTGAAAAGACTTTTCAAAGCACAAAAAGATAAAATAAAATAAAAATCTCACAGCTCTTTTGTTTTTCTCTATGGCTTTCTCTGAGTTTTAAGACTCCCTCCCTTTTTTTAATTCTGGAATAACTAATATTCCTTCCATTCCTAAAATATGAAAACTTCATCAGTATCTGCAGAAAATATGTCACCAATTAACAAACAAGGAGAAAAATGTTGTCACTTGTTGTTCTCATGTGCAAGAACAAGACAGGCCAAGACCAACTTCCAGTCACATAGGGACAGGGGGTTGATGACCAAACAACACTGTACACATTGAGCTCTCAGTAGTAGTAATGGTGAAATATATTGTCTATCTCCGCCTGGTTTTACCACTGAAAATGCTCATGATTCTTTCAAAAAGTCTTATCCATATGTTTCTTGCCTTATATCAGAAATGGCTCATAATTCCCCTAAATGATGCTTCTGGGATTCAGCATGCATAAAATGAGGTTTCTTCATGGCATACAGAATATGCCCACCACCCCTTCTCCCACCCTTTCAGCTTTTCAAAAGAGACTGTCAGTGCAAATAATAGATAGATAGCTGTCTTCCTTGATATAAATTTCAGAAAAGAGATTTAAGGCTGTGCATGCTTCGTTTTTGAGTGCCACTATCTGAGATAAAGAGGAAAGGGGAATTTATAGTCACTGTTGCTGAAGCCACCTCAAGAATACAAAAGAGAAGTTTTTTTAAAAAAAAATCAGAGGTATGTTAAAGGGGTAGGGTTTTGTTTTTTTTTAAACCCTACCCCTTTAACAGATCTCTGATTTTTCAGAATTGGGGTTTATGTTAAATGTCTCATATCCGATATAGCTAGCCAATCTACATGTGCTTATTGCTCCCACTTTTATTTTGAAGGAAGAGCAGCCACATGGGTCCCTGGGAAGGAAGCCTGGATCCCACGCCAGGATCAAAGAACTATATACAGGCCTTGGAATTGCTTTCCCTTCAAGATCAAAGTAGCATTTTAAAAAAGAGTGTGAACAACTTTTTGAAAAGACTAATGCATTGCTTGTCTTTTGACGTAGAAAAGGGAAGCACACCAGTGGCGATAATTGAAGAGTGGTGAAGCACAGTGACGGAAAAAATATGGTCAAGGCTGGTATCCTAGGCCATTTTCACAAAGCTGCATTTTATCACCATATTTGTTTAACTTGTACATGGAATATATCCTGTGTAAAGGAGGATTAGACATGGAGAAAGGAGGAGTGAAAATTGGAGGAAGAACATCAACAATTATGCAGATGACACCATATTACTAGTAGAAACAGGAAAGATTTGGAACAATTGCTGAAGAAAGTCAAGGCAGAAAGTGCAAAGGTAATGTTGAACATTAAGTTTAACAAAGTTGAACACTAAGAAACAAAAATGACCATAGATGATTTACATAACCTTAAAGTAGACAATGAAGACATTGAAATAGCTCAAGATTTCCCATACCTTGACTCAATCATTAATCAGAATGAAGGCTGCAGTTAAGAAATCAGAAGAAGACTAAGACTTGGAAAGACTGCTATGAAGGAACAAGATAAGATCCTGAAATGTAAAGATAGATAATTAAATACCGAAGTTTAGTATTGACCATGACATCGTATTTCCAATTTCTGTGTGTGGTTGTGAAAGCTGGACAGTGAAGAAAGCTGATAGAAAATCAGCTCCTCAGAAATGTGGTGCTGAGAAGAGTACTACGGATACCCTGGATTGCTAGAAAGAGAGATGAATGGGTCCTAGAGCAAATCAAGCCTGAACTCTCCCTAGAAGCTAAGATGACAAAACTGAGACTGTCATACTTTGGACATATCATGAGACAACATGACTCATTAGAAACGACAATAGTGCTTGGTGAGGTAGAAGGCAAAATATTTAGCGTGGTATAGCAGTTTGAGCATTGGAGTATTGCCCTAGAGACCAAGGTTCAATTCTCCACTCAGCCATGGAAACCCACTGGGTGATCTTGAGCATGTCACACACCCTCAGCCCCAGAAAACCCTTCTGACCCCTTAGGGTCAGAAACTACTTGAAGTCACAAGTAGTTACAGATGGATAGACTCAGTCAAGGAAATCACAGTCCTGAGTCTGCATGATGTGAGCTGGGCTGTTGTAGCCTTCAATAATTAGTACATTTAGAAAAATAAGAGGTTGAAATACTAGAATAGTATTGACAAATGAAATTAACCTATATAGACATGTTTAATCTGCATTAGAAAATCTGGTAGTCTGTACTTGTGTGTGTGTTTCTTTTATTGTCTTTCATTATCTTAGTTCTTTTCTTGTTATTTCTTTTGTTGTTTGTTGTCTGTTTTTTATTTGTATGTAACTTGATTCTTTATTGCATTTCAAAATGTTTAATAAACAAAGAATAAAAAAAAAAGTCTGAGCAGGGCTGTTGATGATATCTCCGGAAGGACTCTCATTTATAGGGTCACCATAAGTCAAAGTCAACAGCAGTTAACAACAAGAGAGGACCAATTCTCTTTCCACTCTGCAAATGCCCCTCTCCCTGTTTTGGAGGTGTTATTGCATTCTGGATGCAGTTGCCTGAACTGGAGGGAAAGGTAAAAAAAGGAGAGAGCCCTTAGGAATCAGTGCTACCTTATGGCAGCAATGGGAATTATGTAGCCCTCTAAACATTGGACTGCAATCCCCAGCATTCCTCACCATTGACAGTCCTGGCTAGGGCTGCTGGGATTAGCAGCCCAGCCATATCTGGAGGTCCACAAAATTTCCATTCCTATCTTATGGAATAAAATGTGAAATTATGTGTAAGAAGAAGGATGTGATAGACCATGTGCAGAATGCCTTTGTCCCATCACTGCAGAGTCACTAAAGCAAATGTAGACTAGTTGCATTCCTTCACTTCACTACCGGATCTCTGTCTGAAGGGACGGATTTAATATTCTAGATCAGGAATGAGTTCTAGACTTGTTAGAGCCTCAGTTCTTTCCTGTTTGAAATTAAGTTTCCAGCAGTTGCGTAGGGACAGGGAGGTGCAGGAAGTGCTTTGCCCTGGGTGGCAATGTTTCTGGGGCATTCTGGCCTGTGGCCATGCCCCTGCATGCCTTGGCCATGCCCCCATGCACCACAGCCCCGCTTCTCGTGCCCACCCAGCGCCCCCCTCCCCACACTCCAAGCTCTGCCACTGGCTCCCAGGAAATTTCAGCTGCTGATCAAATGCAACAAGTTCTGTATTTCAGTAATATGGAGATACAAAGTGGTGACAGAGCTGTGACTGTTGATAATCTGCCTGTGGGGCATCTGATTCAGCCACAAAGCCATTTTATGAGTCAAAAGGATGAACTATGGAGGTTTTCAAGGGAGGAGCAGCTCATTTCATCTGGCATATCTTTTCCTTATTAAAGCATACATCCTTGTGTTTTCAGTCTCCAGAAAGCACAAGATCCTTGAGGCATACAGCTAATAATAATAATAATGAATATATTCTTTAAAATTTTTCCCCCAAATTAGAGCAGTGGGGAGGAAGTTGTGTCTCATGGGCTTGACACAGCCCACAGAGATTCCTTATCTTGCTGTAGCTTCTTTTACTGTTATCTCTGATCAGTGGTATGAGATAAGAAATCCTTTTAGTTTAGTTCTGGGGAATAGAGCTCTGCTTTGCCTTGGAAGATGTTGCCTTGGAGTTTACTTCTGAACAGAGGTGTTGAACTATGCTTTGTATAGCTGTTGAAAAAAAGAATAAGTAAAATCATTAAGAATTACATCTGACATTACTCACTCTTACATTAGCCCTACCTTGAGCCTATACCTCTTTCTAATTTTGTAATTCAGAACACAAAGAGTTAGAGGAAAGTGCATGCATTTATCACAGGAGGAGAGTCTTTCAGCTGTTTTCAGGCAGTGGCTAGCTGATAATGTAATTACTGGAACTAAATTTAGTTCCAGTTCCATCTGTCTATAGACAACAGAGCCTTCACAAAGCATATCAACAGAATAAAAGAAACCTTAGGGGTACTTTCTCAAAGGGTAAAGAAATGTGCTTCCTTAAAAAAAAAAAAGAAATCTTCAAATCAGTTCTAATTTGAACCCATGGTTTCCACATCGAGTCCTCCTAGTTAATATGCCATTTTTGCCAAATTCTACCCAATTCAGAGGTTGGGAAAAGTATTCTTAAACTATTATCCCCCAGCAGACATGACTACACAGCTGCTGACTGTACTGGCTGGAGGAATTTCAGGAGCAGTTGTCCAAAAAAGGAACTTTTTTCCAACTGGTCATGCTGTCTGAGGAAACTGTGGGAATAGAAGACTTTTAACATTTCTGGCCTGTGGGTATACTATGATTCCGATGTGACCACTGCTCTTGTCACCATTCAGTAGAACACGTTGACCACACAAGCTGTCACAAAACTGAAGAGTCCTTAGACCTTTTGATTTCAATCAACTTTGATCACACAGTATTTGACTGTGGACAATGACTCTGATGGCCAGTCCACAAAGACTCTATTATTTATCCCAACAAAAATGCCTGAATCTATTTCCTGCCTGGATTCATATTAACACTATCCAAATCTGCTGCCTCATCAGATTTATGTTTTAAGCATTCATGTGTCGCATCATGTAATTTTTTTATTTTTATTTATTTATTTATTGCTTTCAGAAAACAAATTTATTAAAGGAATCTTTCAGACAGCTCAAATTAAATAATGCGGCATTAACAAATAAAGTTTTATGTCTCAGGATGCCACAAGAAAGGAATTGCTGTAATACAAATAGCTATTTAATGCTATAACAGAAGGGGACAAAGTCCATTTTTCATCTGCTCACGACAGCCATTTGTTATCTTCCCCATGGCCTCACCGTCGCAAATCATCCCGGAACCCTGGAGCAAAAATATCACAAATGTAAAGCAATATAATGTCATCTGTTCCCTGAGATATGTAATAATGCATTTCTCAGACAAACAACCTCCCCCACTTCTCAGCGGCACCATGTAAAGCGCTGTATCTGGTTCTCGCCCAGCTCTCACCAAAATCCTCTTCCATCTCTATTGTGCTTATTTCAAGGAACTGAAATATGATAGTTCAGACCTAGGAAGAGAGAAAGATGGAAAGAGGAGCTGAAGAAATTTCTCAAGCTCAGTTTGAGATAGAGGAGGCAGTGGTTGCAGATGAGAGGCCTGAAGTTCACAAGCTGTTTGGTTCTTTCCAATCAATAGGTTAACTTCAGCTGTTTTCACCTATGTGGATCCAGAGGACATGCACCTTTTCTTCAAGCTTGTTCTTTCTTCTCCGTCACTCCCACTTCCCCTGCCGAATGTTGTAAACGACAGTTATAGCACTATGATCCCACTTTTACTATCATGACTTCATCCTATGGAATCCTCAGGTTTGTAATTTGGTGATACACCAGAGCAATCTGGCTGAGTACTGTATTTGCTGGTTTATAAGATGTGCCAGTGTATAAAACACACCCCATTTATACGTCAGCAAATACTATTTGCTGGTGTATAAGACACACTGGCATATAAGATACACCCCATTTTCAAACAGTATTTTTCAGGAAAAAAGGTGAGTCTTATACACCAGCAAATACGGTATTCTAAAGCCCTCCTCTTGGCAAGGCCCGCTTTTCTCCTCACAGACTGCTATGGCAGCTTTCCTAGTCTGCTAAAGCCCTCTGTCACTTTCCTTGGCTCTGCCTTCCCCTTTATTTTAAAAGGGAAAAGCCTTTCTGTTGTTATTTAGGACTCCTTTAATGATCTGTGGTAGCTATTGATCTATGGTAGCGTGGTTCTATTTGGTATTGGCTTTCATATGTATGTACAAGTTCAAACAGATCTTTAGAATGCATTTAGTCAGCTTCTTATATCTTTACATCAGCGTAAAGGCAAAAGTCTCTCACACACAAAACCCTCTGGCTACGCTTTTGCCAAAGGCTCAATTTCCAAATATAGGTCACACTCTCTGACCAGATTCAAAAGTGGGTTGATTTCTCTTCTGCCTCTCTCTCTAGGTTTTCTTTGAAACACACCCTTCTCACTCAACTCCCCCTTGATTGACTGAGAACCCCTCTAGCTGAAGGACTGATTCTTAGCCCTTTCTCCTTGAAGTCTGACAAAAACCCATTTAGTGTGCCTGCTATATATGCATTTCTCTCTCAGGCTACCTTCACACTAATGGGCTGGGTTTCTGTCTCTGGAGCGGCTATTCTGGTTGCCTCGCAACCAGTTGCGGAGCAGCTCTCTGCAACTCAGGATAGCCACTCCCCCAGACTCCTTCACGCTCCTTCCTTAAATGTCAGTCCCCAAGATTTCATAGGATTTTGCTGTAGCAGTTAAAGTGGAATCATAGTTCTATAATTATATAGCATGAAAGGGCCTTAGTTTTGGCCTCCTCTTTCTCACATCCCCGAGGATCACCCCGTATTCCATACTTCCTATTCTAAGCCTTTCTGCTTCTCTTAACTCTATCCCCTCCTCTCCTTGACTGCAGGTGCTTCAACCTCATTTTCTTGGCTCCTCTGTCTTGTCTGCTTCTTCATAGGAACTCCACTGAGCTTTGGACTTTAGCTGAAATGACACATAAAATGTGGTGTGCTGTGGCAAAAAAAAAACAAAAAAAACAGGCAAAGGAGAGGTACCTATGTAAGGCCCCGCATTTGGGGGTCCCCAATGTCAGTATGGTTTGGATGGACACCATACCTAATTGGCAACACATTTTATTGGCTCTGATATCAAATTCAAGCCTGAGAGGTGACAGAGAGGTCAAACTGAGCGAGGGAAAGAATTTGACTGTAAATGTGAGAAGCACAGGTGAACTCCAAAATTCCTCCAGGTAAGACTGAGTCACTTGTCAGGCAAATACACATCATTCCTGTGGCTAATAGGTTTAAATAGAAGCTGGACTTTTCCAGGGAATCCAACTGTGAGGAGCCCACCAGGACACTGATTGACAGATATCCATCCCTTGTACACCTGGATTCTTTCCTCTGTCCTCACAGAACCCACAATAGACAGCTATTACCACATCCATCATGTCTTTGTCAATCAAAGCACTAAGCCCATCAACAGGTGAAAGACCCACTGTCCACAACAGGTTCCCTTTGTCTTGCATCTGGAACCTTCACAGCCACAAGCCATTTTCAGGGTACAAATACCCCTGATTTGAGGATGCCCAGTGCAGTCTCTTGAAGGTCTACCCGTCACTCTGTCCGTCTGGCTCCTGAATGAGAACTGCCTTAAGGTCCTACCTAAGCCAAAATACATTCCTGCTCTTCACTACTCTTCTGGACTGGTAATTATAAATCCCCCCAAATCCCTCAGCCTCTCTATATTTTTTCCTCCCTTTCTCTTTCAGCTAGCTCTTGTGTGAATGTGTGATTGTGTGTATCTTGTGTGTATGCATGAGTGAATTCCCCTCAATAAAATCATGTATTAGACAATTCTGCTTGGTTTTTGGCTTGGCCTGACCCCGTAAACATTCGGTAAAAAGATCTCGCTAGGTTACCCTGTCTCTTGTAGTGCTACAGCTTGTGCTCTGGCTAATTCCCATTCCCCATTATTTGGAGCACATTGAGGTTTCCCCCACAGGATCCCAGAAATCAGGGTAACAGCTACATTTTTCACTGTTGGCCATTTTCTTGTTCTGAACAGCCAAGCTAGTTTCTGCTCCACAAGGGAATAAAAATAGGATGGAGAGAGATTCACATTTTTAAAAAATAATTTCCAGGGAAGAGCAACTTTGGAAGTTATTACAAGGGAAACACCCAGTGGAGAAAGAATTAGGCACCCTCTTTATGCTTAAATTGTTTGTCCCTAAAATAAAACATATTTTCCTTACAGTAAGGAATTGTTGTATTTGTATATAAAAGTGTAGTTTGGATCCTGTTTAGACCAACTCTTGTTCTAATCCTGGATACTATCCCAGGCACAGAGGAACTCAGTTATAACCAGTTACCTGAAACCAGCACTCTGTTCTCCAACACTCACTCCCAGACGTTTGCTAGGGCATCCTGTTGCTGTTCACAGTTTAATCAGGCCATCCTCATCGACCTGACTGGCACACCCAATTCAGCCTAAACAATTTAAGCCCCAGGGCACCATGAGCAGAAAATTAAGTAACTGCTCAGATACAGCAAAAACAACTATTTCTTACTGCTGATCTTGCTTATTGAAACACTGATGAGACAAAGACTTTCTGCTCATGCTCAAAGGCACTATTTCATTACTGTTCTTATTGTTGTTATTTCTATCCCACCTTTTTCCAAAATTCAGGACTCAAAGTGGCTTACAACAAATTAAAATAACACATTGTTAAAAATTCATAAGATACAGAAGTTAAAATGAAACTAAACATTCAAAAAATTAAAATCAAGTTAAAACATATATCATTAAACACACATGAACATACGTGCTTGCTCTCTCACACACACATGCAAGCACAACAGTTAGTAAGATCCAGCACAATATTTTGATGACATCAGCCTTATACAGTCACTCATCAAATGCCTATGTAAACAGAAAAGGAGGGTGCCAGTCTAACCTCTCTGGGAAAGGAGTTCCAGGGTCCAGGGACAGCCGTTGAGAATGCCCTGTCCTATGTTCCCATCAAATGCACCTGATAGGGAGGTGGAACAGAGAGAAGGGCCTTTAACGTTAACATTAACTCACATTTTATTCCATAAGGCAGGATTGGCAACTATGCAGCTCTGCACATGTCGTTGGATGGCAACTCCCAAAAGCCCTAGCCAACACAGCCACAAGTGAGGAATACTGGTAGTCGCAGTTCAGTAACATTTGGAGGGCTATATAGTTCTTGGTAGAATCTAAGGCATGGTTGAATTATCAGACTTGCTGGCACAGCTGTGGACCAACCGTGACACCGGTAATAATTTCCCCCAAACTCTAATACAAGTTGGGAAAAGTTGTCATCTGCTTCAGTCAACACAGTGTTACAGGCTGCATTATTCAACTGCTAAGTTTGTGACCTGGGCATCTAACTTTAACGTATAGAATGTAACCTAGTACGAGATATACAGTGTGGAATGTGTAGCATAAGAACTAATAGAAACAGTTAAATTTGTGAGGGTGTGGATCTGTATCATTCAGAATCATTAAGAAACTGGCTTTGGCTCCATTCTGGGGAAAATGCCAGGGCCTTGGAATGTAAGATAAGAAAGTACCTGAACAAATGTAATTAAGAGAAGGAACACATTCAGTAGCAAGACCATGGGCAGACCTCCTTTTTTGGCTGAAGCAAGTAGGATGGTTACAACCCCGACTGGTCCCCAGGTGGGTTATAGATGAATTTAGATCAGATAGAGATAAACAAGAGGTAGTGAGCACCTTAAGATGCCTGATTAGCTGAGTGGGTGAAGGAGAGAACAACAAGAGCTAAGATAGAGTCCAAAAATCAGACTGCCAGGCAGCATGTCTGCAGCACAGAATGTCGTCAATGATGACCACAATGTTCCTGATAAACTAATAGGCTGATAATTACCCAGAAATAATACCCAAACATGCTGGAACTGGTGAGCTTATGTTAAAATAGATATACGCTAGCATAGATATAGGCTTATGTGATAATAAATACTGTTAAGATTTAACAGTGCGCAAACAGATTTAACCATTGAATGCCTATGCAGTCATTGAAGCTGTTCTTGAAAATATCCTGAGATTCCAGTGCTTAAGGGTGCTACATCTAGCTCGGAGGGTTCCAAATTACTCAGGCACACTGTGGTGTAAAGATTTGCGGCAATTTCAAACTACACAGTCCATTTCGTTTTCCATTTCAGCTTCCATGCCTGGATTTTGTGGAATCCTGAGGTTGGTAGTTCTGGAATGTGCTAGAATTTTCCAGCAAAGGATTCTAAGCATTCCTCTCTCAACTGCAAATCCTAGAAATCTATATGATAGAACTAGGGATGGAAGGAATATTCAACAATATTTTTAAAACGGTAAGAAAACATGTTTCTCAAATGTCAGGAAATCATGACAAGGAGAATCCTGCACTGACATGAATGGTTGCAATTCTGGATTGATTCTATACAAAATCCACATGTATTTTCTGGGAACATAAAAACAGATCCATGTGCAAATTTTGCACAGAATAAGTCCTGAATTGCAAAGACTGTGCAATTTTGAAAAGGTGGCTGGAAGAAAATTGCTATAATTACTCATTCTTCCTTCAAGAATGAATCAGTGAAGAATCATGTCCCTAAATGGAACCAAGGCAGTTAAAGTAGAATCATAGCACTTTAAATATGTAGTGTGAAAGGGCCCTTAGTCAAATAAATGAATATGATTGTGAATATTCAATCACATCATAAGAGGCGGTATTATACTATATCAGGCTATTTGTTCATTCAGCTGAGTATTGCTTTAGTCTGATTTGTAGTGGCTGTCCAGGGTCTCAGCAGAAACATTTTACATTATCTGTTACCTGATCCTTTTAATTGAGATGGGAAGGACTGACACTCTTGCCATGAAAAAATATATGTACTTAAGTGAGGATCCTATTTCTATAAAATCCAGCTAACATTTTGGGAACTTTAGATACATAGCAGACAATTTGGTAAATCATTTTTGGCTAATTGAATCATATAGTAGGGGTTGTTTACTTTTTATAAGCTCCTATTAAAGGACAATTCTTACATTATGCTCACAGACAGGGATTTGTTGTTGTTGTGTGACTTCCAGCCATTTCTGACTCATGGTGATCTTAAGGTAAATCTATCACAGCATTTTCTGGGGATCAGAGTGTGTGACACACCCAAGGTCATCCAGAGAGTTTCCATGGTTGAACAGATTATCAAACCCTTGTCTCCAGGGGCATAGGCCAATGCTCAAGCCACTATACCACACTGGCTGTCAGCAGTGAATTTACTTCTACATATTCAGGCCTAGGGTGGACAGATTAGGACTGGTCCAGGCCCTGAAATTCAGGGCCAGAACCTGAGACCTAGGGATGACTCTTTGTGAGGTCACAGGTGAGATATTGTTGGAAGGATCATGTTACAAAGCATTGTTAGAAGCCTCTGGTGTGATTGGAAAGGTCATGTTACAAGGGGAAATCCCTGGTGATGTTGTAAAGGAGGACCTCTTAAGGTTTCACTACAGTTGTGCTGAGTATGTCATTCCAACAAAAAGCACAAGTCTAAAAGAGAAATATCTATCTACACACACACTTTTCAAGGCAAGGCTCTTGCCCTGAGATTCCTCCTCCTTAGGACTGGTCAACATGTAGGTAAATTCCATGAGTTCAATAGGTCTACTCTAGTTTGGGCTAACATTGGGATTCAGGTCATTGAGTCCAAGGTTTTCCTTCTCTGTATTCCCACTGCTCCCTTCTCCTACTCCCTACCCCCAATGCCATCCACTGTCTCTATTTCTCTGAGCAGAAAAGATTTATCACAATACATAATCCTCTTTTGAGAAAGGAAAGGCATATCTATAAAGGCTTCCTTTTTTATTATAGTTAGTTCACTCTTTTTGCCCTTTGTAACAAGTGTAAATCTTTGGGAAAGAGAAGTTTGGTATTTTTTCTTTGTTTTTTTTCCTGATTTCTCTATAACATACTAGAAAGGCATAACATTCACACAGGATATTCTTCTTTTTTGCTCTCTTTTAATGTCAATCCCACAACAAATCTAAACCTGGCTTAAATTTCAGTCCTTCCTTTCAGAATCAGTCTCTTTTACTGGTTGTTGTTTTTTATTGTAATGATAATACAGAACTATAGAAATTCCCTAGGATTTTCAAGTTGTTTCAGAACAGCTGAAAATATTCTTCCAAAGCTCTAGATCTCTCTCTGCTGCTATTCAATATTTATTGAGCTTTTTCTTTAAAAAAAAAAAATCTTTGAGAAAGTTTGCTTCCTTTAGCACTCTCTTTTCTTACTCTTATTTTGCCACTGTCGAGTTTTTTTTAAGGAGTTTGTGTCCTGTCCAAAGGAAACTCACATACTGAACTGACACAGTGCTGTTTTGCCTTAGAAGTATTTGTACTGCCCCTGAAGTGAAGTGGCTCGTGTTCAAAGACATTCTAACCAAAGCCTTACACCCACTTCAGGGCATTGGAAGACGAATTTTGTAAGGTTCAAATTGTTGCACTCTTCCACAGGTGAGAAAATGATGTATTAACATATGGGGGAGGGAAAAGAGGATGGCATTTGGTGACTGACAGCTCTACCTTCCAATCAGGGAATGACTTTAGGAGGACTGTCTGTGTTCTTGCAAATTGCCCTTGAAAACACAGAGAGGCTAAAAGTACCCTTTGAAAACAAACCGACAAAATAATAATACTCCAAATAATACTTTGCTCCCTGCACACTCATACCTGCCTATTTGAAATTTAGTAGACTTCATTCCTTCAAAAGATAGTATGATACTTGAAAACTTCAATATATTTTTTACAGTTGAAGTTTTCTCCAATATAGTCAACAGGGAAGACATCTGAAGTTTCAGAAAAGGAACTGAAGCCAAATTCCTACCAAAGTGAGAGCCCAACCAAGGCAAACTACTATCGTAAACACCATGGTGTATTTGAAAGCAAATAAATTAATACCTCTGTGCACATACCCAGTTCTTTTGCTGCTAAAGTTCACTCTGTCCAACATTTACACTTGCACAGCCTATTGCTCTGAATTAAACATACAGATACGCATTCTCCCACATGCAAAATGATACCACAGTTCTGTTCTGTTGCTGATGTGGATACAAAGAAACACAGAGAGGAAGCCTTAAGACTGCACTAATCCCAGTCTCCACAAGGCCAACAAGCAGAATGTCTTCATGGAAGTGGTGTGCATGCACCTGAATGCTTAGAAGGTCAGTTCTTTGCACTGTCTGAGACCCTCCAGCTATGTATGAGAATATAGGCTCCATAAACACTAGGCTCTTGAGCATATGGAGGAGTGAAATGTGATTAGACAGCACAACCCTGATTACTGCATTCCACGCATGCTGCGAATAGTACACTGTCATGTGAGAAGAACCTTGCTGATATCTTTTCACAACTCTGCTACACAGTAGCCCGTGAATGCCTTGGCTTATGAGAGATGGGAGCTCAGACAAAGTCCAGCATCCTGACGAAGGCATTTCCACACAATGACGTTCTTCCATATCATTGCAATCCCAGCTCCAGAAGGGACCTCATCAGCAACACTCCCCACTGCACTTGCTTGCTCCTTGCGGAAGGGAGTGCAATGGCGCCACCTCTTTCTTCTGCAGTGCAGCCAGGAACTTTCTATTGCTGTGCTATGGAAGGAAGCATTGCTATTGCACTTCCACGGCTTCTGCATGGCTGGGAGCAATGGGAGCACCTCATGATTGCAGGCGCAAAACAGATTTTTTTCAATTCTGTGAAAATTATGCGAGCGTGATGCTTGGGCATGGGATGGTAGCGAGACAGTGATGATGTCATACAGAAGTACAACCTGCCAACCACTGCCATCCGGTCCCAGAAGCCACACAGCCCTGTTGTGAGGAAATGGCCTATCCTTATATTCTTTCAGTGTACCATTCACAATAATGGCTAACTAATCCTTATATACAGAATATCACACAAGGGCCTAAATCCTGTTGTTGGTACTGATAGAGCACACCTGGGAATAAATGGGATTTACTTCTGTTTTGACTCACTGTTCAAAAATTAATTGAATGAGTCTAGTCTAGTAGGGACTAACCAACAGATTGCTACCTATGTATTCCTGCAGTTAGGAGCAGTGGCAGTTGGTGGCTCCCATGTCAACGGAATGCTAATCTGCAAAAGCTTCTGGTCCAACTTTAGATGAGCAAAATGCTGAACCTATTTTAGGGCTAGAGTTCAGCATCTTGGATAGTGCCTTTAAATCTCAGAATGAATTCACCACCCATATGCCAATGGGCATGGAAGCCACCAGCCATAAAGAGGTAGAGGATGAGTATATATGTATGGATGTATTTATATATGTATAATTTTTATTGATGATGTGGCTATGTGGGCTGTTGTGATATGTGCATAGTGGCACCACACGTGGAGCTTTGTTTCCATGTACAAAATGTTAATATCACTGTTTGTGCAATGATATAAAAGTTTGGTCCCCTGTTTGTGCCACTAAGAGAATGCCAATGAATATTTTCAAGCAAAAACTTAATGTGCTGCCATTATAGATCTCCTGTCCTACGTTGTAGGCTCCTTGGATGTCAACCAAGGAAAATAATATTAATAGTTCAAAATGATAATAAAATAATTTAAACAGCTTTAAAAATCTGAAACTTCTAAGAAGACGTTGGACAGCTACCTGCTGGGAATGCTTTAGCTAAAGATTCTGAATTGAAAGGGGGTTGGGCTTGATGGCCCATGAGACCCCGGCCATTTCCACACTAGGCTGTTATAGCACCATGATTCCACTTTCAACATCCTATGGAATCCTGGGGTTTGCAGTGTTGGGAGGGGCCCCTCCCGAAACTGCAAACCCTAGGATTCCATAGGATGTTGAAAGTGGAATCATGGTGCTATAACAGCCTAGTGCGGAAATTGCCCCCTTCCAACTCTATGATTCTATAACATGTTTCTGCCCTGCAAGATGTACCACTGATCCCACTGGTCCACACAGAATGGGATGGAGGAACAGGTGCAAAATGTTGTGTGCCTTCAAGTCATTTCAACCCTAAGGCAATCCCATCATGAGCTTTGTTCAGAGGAGATTTTCTATTGCCTTCTTTTGAGGCTGAAAAAGCAAGGCTTGCCCAACATTTCTGTGGCCATGTCAGCATTTGAACCTTAGCCTCCTGAAGTCCTAGTCAAACAGTCAAATCAATACAGCACACTGTCTGTCAGCAGGTGTGATATCAAACCTTAAATCACAACGTTTAAATAACCCAGCCCACCTATACTTGTTGCATAGTTTTAGTGGGGGGATGTTTTTCTAACTGATATGTCACAAACATGGGTTGCTCTTCAGAGTTCTCCTTCATTCTTTGACCTGTGAGTTGGAACTGCACAAACCTGTTCCTTTCTTTCCTTGTCTCCTTCCTTCCTTCCTTCCTTCCTTCCTCTTTTGTCCCATCACTTAGGTGAAATCATTCCTGAAGCTCCCTCTTTAATGGGGGACGTGACAACAAAGG
>CAOLHI010006067.1:0-44197 GCA_948474755.1 Ctenosaura bakeri | reverse complement strand
GTGGAGCTGTAGTTTTTCAATATGATGAAACATAGAACTAGTGGCAAGAAACATATCTATCCTTGACCAGGATTTGTGTCATTCAGAAAAGTATGTGTAATCTTTTTCTAAACCATATTTCTTCCTCCATACATCAGTAACTGATAGTTTATCCAATAAGTTAAAGAAGGAATTTGGTAATTTACCTTGGGTTTTTTTTTTTTTTGCATATTTTATTATTATCGTTGGATCTGTCTATTAATGGGTCAAGGACCCCATTCCAGTCCCCCATTAGTAGAAGTTCTTGATTATCAAGATCTGATAGTATGTCTGATAGTTTTGAAAAAAATTACTTTTATTCTCTAATGGGGCATAAACTGCTACAATCAATAGTTTATGGTCCAGGAAGCTTACTTCAACCGCAATATATCGACCCTGATTATCCTTAAGGATCTCTCTTGCAGGATACTTGACATTTACGTAAATTGTTACCCCTCTTTTTTTTTTAATCTATGACAGCTTCAGTTTTTTAAAAACTCCTTCCTCAGCAGTCAGTTGCCAAACAACCACCTGAATGAAATTTTGCCAGCCAGCAGGACAATAGGGAAAAAGCCAGCCTGGCCTCCCTTTATCTACACTGTTTCTCCCATGGACCTTTCCTGCAGATTTGATATACATGGAAAATATAATCAGTCCCACAGGATGCAGAGCTTGGAAAGTGTTCTTTTTTCTCTTTCTTTCTTTTTTGGATTACAGCTTCCAGAAATCTCCAATCAATTCTGGAGAATTCTAGGAGTTGTTGTCAAATATAAAATAAAATAAAAGGGATGGATGAATTAGTTTTGCCATATTCTCCTACATCTGATTGGTTCAAATATCGAGTCGTTTTATATGTATGTATGTGTGTATATATATATGTGTGTGTGTGTGTGTAAACATGTGTGTGTGTGTATACATACATGTATGTGTATATATGTGCGTGTGTATGTATCTGCATACACATATAAAAACATATATACACACATATAAGTATAATGTAATGTATACCTATATGTTTCTTTTTATACTTTTCTATTTTTATTCTTTCTATACAATTAATGAATAGAAAAGAATAGAATCTTTATTATGGTCATAGACCAGCATAGGTAAAAAAGGGGATGCAGAAAAGGATAAAAACACAGGTTAAAAACAGGTTAAAGACAGCATTGAAATTCTCCTTCAGGTTTTTTTTTAAAACGATTTACAACAATTGATAGATTTTTCATACAATTAATGAAAAATCTATCAATTGTTGTAAATCCTTTAAAAAAAACACTGGACCAATGAAATGATTTTTCCATTCCTAGTCACAGTAGGTCCTCAAACTTTGTTTTTCCAGCTGCAAATGCATATGAAACCAGAGCCTCTAAACAAATCAACTGAGCATTTCATGTCATAATTCCAACCTCAAGTCCTGGCCATCTGCTTCCTTGAGTGGACTCTGGAAAGTCTGGCCTGAACTGCTTGTCAGAATTGTGCCAGGGTTTTCCATACAGCCATTTGTTTCGGTGGGCACTGCAGCTTTTGTGTTCCCTCACTGAGTTCATGTGCTGTAGCACCCTGGGGTGGGAAGAAGTGGAAGGAAGAGGGAGGGTGGCAGAGTGATTGAGGAAGCAACTTGGTACTCTTTTCATAAAAAGGTGAATCACCCATGTCAGTTGGGGCAAGGTGGCCACCTGGCTGAAGTTGCCTTGAGCCATGCTGCATCATATCAGCTGTAGACTACTGTCTAGATTGCCCACCATTTCTAATGGTTCAGGAGAAGTGCTGGGGGCCCAGCTTTTCAGGAAGCTCCATTTTCTCTTTAGCACTTGACAGCAAAATCCTGGTTTTAAATATAGAAACTTTAGTTACCATAACAACCATCATGTTTTTTCTTTCTGAAAGAAAAGCAAGAAGAAAGCTTTTGAGTTTGAGAGGTAAGAAAGTTCTCCTGCCATCCACGAAGCAAACAGCTGCTTTCAATTCATTTTTTTTAAAATGCTTAGCAAAACTCTTGGGCTCATTATCCTAAAAGGAGCCTGCAGTCCCCCCATGGGAAAGTAAAAGAGAGAGGAACACACACACACACACACACACACACACACACACACACACACACGGTAGCGCTTAGGGCTCCATCTGTTGTTTTGTTGCCTGGAGTGACCAGCCTGCACTACAGTAGGGTTTTTGCAGTGAATGAAACCAGGCTGTTTTCGATCCTTTATCCTGTATATATGCATGTATGAATCCCCTTTTCTTGCTAGAAGAGAACTACCCTAGACCTATCTAAACATATTCTCCAAAAATTTCATGGATGAAAACTTGGACATAGGTAGGCAAACAACATCAGAGTATGATAAAGATGGCAAAGTTCTTAATGCAGAAGAACACACAAGCTAGGAGAGGTTGCAGCAATCTTTTGCCTGAGTCCACTGGGAAGGACAAAATTATTATCTCTTCTTTCCCCTCGCCTCTGTTTAGTTAATTAAGTGCCAACTTTAGCACTTTGAACTCTGTTTGCAGCAACTGAAGCAAGTTAAAATCAAAGAGGGAAATGGGATGAGGGAGAAAAATGGTGATCTTTTAAAAGTAGTCGAAAAGTGAAAGGACTGATTAATTGAGATTGTCAGTGCCAAATAAGGATGGTTAGAGGGTATACATAAGCTGAAACTCACAGTGTGCATGTATGCAAATCACACCCCACCTCCCAAAAGTGATGTGTGTAAGGCAGAAGTCCATGATATTACTAGTGGCTAATGAATTATAAACCATAGCCAGAGAGTCCAGTGCCTGACACCCTAAAGCCAATGTCATGAAACTATTGCTAGAGGACAACAGGTGCTTGAAGGATTGAATTTTGCAGCAGGCAGTGATAACAGCCACTGAACACTATCCAAAGGCATTCTTGTAGGCTTGATTACTCTTTTCAGTGGGTTCAAAAATAAGGGTGGGGAAGTCTGTCAGTTTCACTTTTCACTCAAAGAATTTTTTCAGTCCCAAAGTTTTTGTAAATTCTCCAAGAGTGAACAAAAACAAATTTCCCCATCTGCACTGGTTACATTTAATAGATACCTTCAACTTGCTTGGCAAAGAAGGTTTAAAGATGAGAAGCCTGTCTCCTCCCCACTCACCATCCCCAAAAGGTAGCAAATACAATTTAGTGCCACAAACATAGTAGAATACCTAGATATTCAAAGCCAAACTTTTAAGACAGGAGGACTCAAATGGCACCTGCCATGTCCAATTTTGTTTGGAAAACATCTCAAGTTCTTTCCAGATCAAATAGGAAGAAATCTGCAAATCTTGTTAGATTCTTCAAAAAACACACTGACACAAAATTCTCTCACCAACCACATCCAGAAGTTATATCTCTTCTATTCCCAGTGTGGGGATGATCACACTGCACCTGCCTGCAATGTATGTTTAAAAGATCTGGAACTTGCCAGAGAAGAAGAGTAAGGAACCCTAATTCAGAATAAAGATGGTGGTTCCAGCGGAAAGCACTCAAAATTTTCCAAAACGAATGTGAATGTGGATGTCATATTTTCTCATCACTAATCTTATTTGCTTGTGTGGAGTGGGCAGGGAGAAGGCTTCATGGAAATCCCATATAATGTGATGCTTTGGCTTGTAATGTGGCTGCTATTTTGAAAAATGAATATTTATATTTCCTAGGCATTTCGAGCTTCTGAGTCAATGGAGTGCCATTACTTATGATTATGCACTCGCTCCGCATGCTGGCTTTGCAGGCTGATGTATGATCTACCTGAGCAAACGTTTTCCTTTGCAATGTTAAGATTGGCAACCCTGGCAGGAAGCTTTGCCTTGTGCAGAGATTGTTGTAACAACACTGACAGGCAGTATGCACATACAGATATATGCTGTATACTTCTTGTTGCCTTTGGCAACTTTTTAAAATTGCTTTGTTTCATATAAAGGGATGTAAATATTCATATCATTTCTAAAAAAGAATTCTTTTCTGTCCTTCAATCTTGTATATGTTCTTTCAGTTTGTATTGGTTATCTCAGAGTGGGAGGGATTAGGAGTGTTAATACTGAATGCCCCCACCTTTCAAAGCACCATTATCTACTGATTTGCTCTTTCAATAATTTCAAATTATGGACAAGTTTCATTAATTCAATATGGAGTCCACTCTTTCATCAGTTCTTCTTGCCTACAGAAGTTTGCTTGGGACCACTTGGACACATGCACAGTCACAAATCTTGCCTATGGAAAGAGTAGATCCCCAGTCAAACTAATGGAAATCATCTGCATTGCAAGTGTCAAAACAGCAGGCTTCCATCTGTTCCATCAGCCCATCGAAGTTCACACTGGAAGGGGCTTTCCTGGGCATCAGGACTTGAAGGCAAAGATTTCAATCTGCTCTTCATGCAAAATATAAATTCATGCCAAGCCCTACTCATTAAGGCATTCCAGCTTGGGCTGTCTTCCCACCCACCTACTCTATAATTGTAAGCTAGTTGGTTGCTGGGGTTTGGCATTTTACCTGTTCTTTTTGTGTTGTACATTGTCACAACATTGGGCAGTGCGGCATGAAGCAAGATCCAATTTGTGGTAAGAGTTGGGCTTTGAACCCATTTTCCCCATGGGAGGGATTCCTTTTGGGACATTGTGGGAGAGGTACATTGGCTCACACCCAGCTTGTGGGTCGTGACCTGCCTCACCCCAGGTAGCAAGAAAACCACACAATGGCAGTACACCTTGAATAGCTTCCCTGTCATCATTTTTTCAGTTGTCTCCTGTTTTGGGTCAGGAGGCCAGGTTGGGTCAAATACTTTATGTCATTCAACTTTTGGGTTCCATTTTGGATCTGTTCCATCTTGGGTCTGTGCCTCATACTATGCCAACCTGTATAGCTGCAATGTCAATGAATGCTGTGGGCATTTCAATTCCATCCCAATTGTTCATGGGGTTATTTGCTGTTGTCCTTGGCTCTTTCATCCTTGCACCAGAGTTGCAGCTAAATGCGCAATGATACCTGATGTCTAGCCAGGCCAAATTCCTGTCCAGTATCTCATGAGTTTCCAGTTCAAGATGAGCTGTAGCATTATGTTCTGATAAAATTTCAATTTGACTCTTTTCTCCCTGCATAGGCAAAAAAGACCTTCCTTTTCACAGGAGGAAATAATTTCTAACACTTTCACCTGGATAGTACTACCATAGGTTGATAAAGTTACATTTAAAAAATGACAGAAAAACCAAAAGTTAACTTTTCTGCCCACTGTTTGACAAATAAAAGAAAAAAACTATCAGTGATATATTTAAGTCTTTTACTCTAAGCCTCAAGTCAAGTCTCAAGTCTCTACCTTCAAGTCTCAAGTCCTTGAAGATACTTTCAAGTCAAGTCACAAGTCAAGTCCTAAGTCTGGAAGCCAACTTTATACCCCAACCAAAATTTCAGAATTAATGGATAGAGGGAAATAAATTCAGTTTTAACAATTTAAGCAGAGTCGGCTCTCCACATTTGCAATTTTGCCATCTGCAACTTCGGAAGTAGGGAATAGGATCCTATCTTACTCCCCGTTACTGAAGATTCAAAAGCTTTAAAAGGAAGGATCCTTCTTCCTCAAGCCCATTGCCTATCCTGTTTGCTGGTCTCCTCTGAGACATGTGCCCACACTTTGGGCTTGAGAGAGATTGTCATGTGACTAGTAGGTAAAAAGAGATGGAGGCGTTGTTCAAAGCTGTAAGGTTTCTGGATGAATGAGTTATGTTCACTGAACCAAGGGCATCAAGTCAGTCATTAAAAATATACAAGTCTCAAGTCAAGTAAAGTCAGTGTATCATTTATGGTCGAGTCAAGTCACTGAAGCTACTTAAGTCTGACCTGAATTTGAGTCTATCAACTCAAGACTACATCACTGGAAACTATTTTAAAAAACTGAGACAGAAAAATGAAGAGACTCTGCCTCTGGATATTTTACCTCTACAATACATAATTAATAACTTGAAAAGTGCAATTTTATGTATATTCCTGGAAAGCAAGGGTTTAGTGTTAAGTCCAAAGGTGGTCACTAAGTGAAATACTGTCTTCAGTTCAATTCTATACTCACGTGACTCTGAGTTCTCGTTTTGTTAGTTTGTGTGTATGTCTGATAAATGATATACAGTTGGCCCTCCACATTTGCTAGTGTTATGAGTGCAGGACCCTTGCAAAAGTGGAAAAACTGCAAATATTGAAATGCCTCTGTATGTGTGTCTGTCCGTGGGAAGGGGACTGAGACATGGTGGGAAGGGTGGGCACCCAGGGTCCAAACCAAGTCAGGAAAGGAGAGGGAAAAGGATAGGGGTCAGCATGCTGGCCCTATACTTCCATTCTTTCACTCATTCCCTTCCTTGGGTTGGGGTGGGTTATTGGGAGATGGTTTGTGGTGCTGAGAAATCAGGCTGCAAATTGTCCTTAGTGTCAAGGGTGGTGAGCCAACCTGGAGAAGAGAGTGGGAGAGCCAGCAAAGTCCAGCTGGGAGGAGACAAGCAGGCACGAACTGAAGGAAGTTCATTTACCAGAGCGCCAAGCAAAGCCATAGTCAGAGTTCAAAAGCCAAGGGTCAAGAGTCCAGAGATCAATTCAAGGTATCAGGAACTGGGTGCTGGGAGCAAGGTACAGGCAAGAGGAGGGCTTGTAAGAAGTTTGCCACAAGCAAAGGGAAGCTTCCAGGCAGGCAGTTATATAGCCCCAGACACAGGTGTGTCCGGTCACCACTTCTTAAACTTAGCCAAGGAAGTCTCCCTTTGCACAGCCCTCTTGAGTCTCTGCCTTGTTTCTGGGCTGACTGGCACAGGCTCCAAACCATCTTCAGAATCAGATCCCTGTTGCCCTAAAGGAGCAGGCAGAGGAACATCCGTGCCTGCTTGGTCCATGGCAGCAGGGGGAGCTCTTGAGCTGCAGGACTCATCTCCAGCCAGAGCAACAGGGACCAGCAGCTGCTGCTCGTCATCTCCACCCTGAGCAACAGGGCCCAACAGCTGCTGCTTGTCATCATTATCACACTTAGCTGGCCAAGTAGCAACTGGTGGAGAAGGAGTAGGGTCAGAGGTCTGGTTGGAGTCGCTGAGAGGAAGGTGTCTAGAAAAAATTGCTTGGGAGGGGGGAGGACTTTGAGAAACTCGCTAATAATCAAATCTATGAAAATGAAATCTGCAAATGTGGAAAGCTTACTGTAAAGCTGTCTTCAGAACATATAATAAAGAGGTAACATCTGAGAAGACTGGAGCATCACTATTGCCTTTCAAGAATCACCAGGAAAAGAGCAAGAAGAAAGATACTTGTTTTCAAAGTTGATATGCCATAGTAATGTCTGTGGTGGTAGTGGGTAGGCTTGTTGTTGCTTTGGCCACTATAACAGGAGAACCACTTTGTTGTTGTTACGTGCTGACATGACTTATGGTAACCTTATTCTATGGTTTTCTTGGAAAGGTTTATCTAGAGGAGATTTGCCATTTTTCCACATAGGGTGGGCAGAATGTGATTTGCCCAAAATCACCCCATGGGTTTCAATGGCTGAGTGAGGATTCGAATCCTGATCTCCCAGATCCTTAGTCTTGCATGCAAAACACTATATCACACTTACTCCTAGTGTCAAAAAGTTGTCAAAAAAGAGGGCAAAAAAGGATAGAAATGTCTATGGCCCTTCCCACATGATGACAGTGTCTTGGCATGGGGATTCAAGAGGAGTGGGACTGTGATGATGCTTCCACATGATGTCATCATGGTCCTACCCTTCTCGCATTGCCAGCTGGTATGAAACTCCATCAATGGCCCCCAGTCATGTGAACCTTCAGTCATCGCTGGCCACGCAGAAGGGCCATCTACGTGTTCCTCCCCTGCTGCAGCATGGGAAGAAGGATGGCTGCAATCCCAAAGGATTGAGTGCGTCCCTCTTGGTCCCTTCCTCAGGCAGCCAGTTGTGTGTGGAGAGGAGTGTTGGGGACACGCTCCCATCCTGGCAGAGGTACTGCCAGGGCCATAATGGGATGGTGTGGGAGAGTGCAGACGCAAGTGTTGAAATAATTGTTGTAATTTAAGCAGAAACTCATTACATCTTATCCTAGTGAAGCCAACCATGACAGGACACTAAATCCAATTATTAACTGCAGCAAGAGTGGATCCATTAGATCAGTGAGATTTTGGTAAATCAACACTATGTAAATTCTATTGATTCAATAGGATTTTTTGTTGCTGGGACCAACAATTTTATTTAGACTAAGGCCATTTCCGCACTACAGTGTTAAAGTGCTGCTATTCCACTTTCAACGCCCTGTGGAATTCTGGGGTTTGCAGTTTACTGAGACCAAAGAGCTCTTTGGCTGAGAATTCGAAGTGCCCTTCCCTAAACTACAAACCCCAGAATTCCATAGGAGGTTGATAGTGGAATAGCAGCACTTTAACACTGTAGTGCGGAAATGGTGTATGTGTGTCTAGCTGCTCAGCCTTGTGTCCACATTTTATCTGTGGATGGACAAGCCCTGCTGTTCCCTTTCTTATGCTTATTATTTTTAAATTTGATCTCAGCTTGTTGGCCTTTCTAGTAGAGCAGAGGTTCCCAACCATTTTTCTCTTACATACCTTGGCAGCCTGTTTCCATAAACTGTACCCTTCATATTAGCAAAATGCTTGTAATAAATATGGTTGCTGTTATTTCAAATGTATATGTTGTAACTGTAAATAAATATCCCAATAATAGGATTGAAAAGCAATGGAATAATAATGTGAACAGATAGTGCATGTAGAACTCACTCATTGAACACAGGATGACTGAGGTGCTCACTTATATATCCACTAGTATCAGTGTGACAGAGTCTGAATATTCATAAAGTGGAGGAGGGCAAAAGCTGAGCCTGGGAGGAGCTTGCTGCTGAGCATGTGCAATGTAGTGGTGTGTTTGCAATACATTGCTTATGGAGGGATTCCCAACTGTTCACCAAAATAATGAAGCAAGGGAACAGGCTTTTTTCAAGGTTAAATAATGAATAACTTTACTGCTTGTCAGAACATTTAATTAATTTCACAACTTTTGACTTGTATCTTGTCTTACACTGTTAATGTATGTGCCTTTTTCTGCCATTATTCAATTTTTTTCATGTACTCCTAAACGTTCTGAGGGGTACACGTCCCCCAGATTGGGAATCAGAGTAGTAGATGATACTTTCTAAGAAAGGACTGTCATTTGTAAAGCAGGATATGCATATAATGAGTTCTGTATTATTAATTTTGGATATAGACCTCACAAAATAAAGCAGCTATGAAAAGTCAACCAGATTTGCTTATCCATGAGCACCCTCAAATTCTTCCTAGTATGATTTATGTAGGGATGTCATATGGAGGAGTTAGCAAGCCTAGGACATGGTGCAATAGCTTTGAACTTCAGGAAAAGAGATTCCATCTAAACATTAGAAAAACCTTCCTGAAGGTAAAAGTAGTTTGACCGTGGAATTCACTGCCTTGGAGTGTGGTGGAGTCCCCTTCTTTGGAGGTGTTCAACAGGAACTGTATGGCCATCTGTCAGGAATGCTTTGATTGTGTGTTCCTGTACTGGACTTGATGGCCCTTGTGGTCTCTTCCAACTCTATGATTCTATAACTCTATGCAGGCAATCAGATTTTGCAGCATATTTCACCAAATTGCTTGACAAACAAGTGAACTAAAAGAAAGTTTCTCTGTGTTTTTGTGTATGTATGAAGGAGTAGGGAAAAAAGATCATCAAATGTTTACCTTGAATTTTTGGCAGGCCAGCCCTATTTCTGATGTGAATTTACTAGCCTTAGTTACATATAGTTTACTGGCAAAAGTACTCATGACATTTCCATGTAAGAACAAATAATTTTTTTGACCAGTAGCCAGTGAATTAATAAGAAATGCTTTAAATTTGCAGGAAGTATCATATTGATGCAGTTGAAATGTCCAACAAATGATTTTTGTCCATTTTTAAAAGCCCTTATGTGGTTTTGTGGAGAAATTTTTTCTCTCTCTCATATATTAAACCTGGACAAAAAGCACCACATAACTCAGTTGGACTCATAACCAAAAAGAAGACACAGAGTGTCAGAGCTGGAAAAGATTCTTGTCTGAAACTGTGGAGGGCCACTGCCAGTTGGCACAAGGTGAATCAATATAAGGATCCTAGCTTTAATTATTTCAATAAATCACTGTTCTTTAGTTTTGTATGTAGTAAGAAACTGTGCTTTGTTTAAAAGCAGAAAAGGATGCATCCATTTTGTCTGTGGCTAGTAAAGAGAGGGGCATTGGAGTGTACTAGCCCAAGCATGTTCATGTGTTAGGCAAACAAGTTTTCCTGTTACTCTCTGAACTGCCCTTGATGTGTGCCTCTCTTTCGGAGATAAACATCACAGTGCATGCTGGATTCATATTCAAAGGGATTTCTCATTTCTCCACCAGACTCTTGGGAATGAATCATCATCCTCTTGCAGTCCTCCTTATGGAGTGTTGCTGAAATCAATGAACTGAAGTCCACGCTTGCACCTTCATAGGTAAGAAGTCTCTAACTCAGATTTGTTTCTATTGTTAAACTGTTTGAAAGAAGCTGTTCGAAAATATGGTTTAATGAATTATGAAGTTATATTTTAGTGATTGGGGCAAGGAACCGGCAGAATCATTAAACATTAAGCCAAAGAGGACCCAGCAGATGTTGGTTCACATACAATCCAAGAAGTGGTGCTACAGTTGCTTGTGCTCATTTGAGGTGTTGATGTCTCATTGCTTGCCGTCTTGCATACAGCTTGCTCCCTGTTGCTCGCCATATGTCCTATACTTTCATTCGTCTGGAAATTCTACAGTGTCAGATTATTGATTCTGGGAAGTCATTGACAGAGATGCAAGGACTTTGAGAAAAGAATGAGTTTTGTTGTCTAGTCATCAGATCTCCATGTTCTTTTTCTTTGTTCTTTCATTGGAAATGTATATTTTTTTATTCATATCTCACCATTTTTCATTTTCTCAATTGGACAATGAAGACAGTACCACCAATCTACCTATAAAGATGTTAAAGTTCCTTTAAGGCCAGTGTCTCCTATGTGAATCTACCCACCAGTTAAAAGGTCGTTGCCTATTTAAGTTATGTGCATAGTTGTCAGCAAAAGGGCCTTCCTCTTGATGGCTTCCAAATTGTGGAACTTCTTTCCTGTTTGCCTGGCATTTTTTAAAAACTACTCTTTAAGTGCCAGGCAAAGGCCATCCTGCTCTCTTATTCCTTCAGCTGTCTTTATTGTAAACTCATTTATTTGCTTTTTATCCACTTTCTTCACTTTGCATTTTACATTGTTGGCTTTATTGTTTTGTTGGCTAGTTTTTCTCTGCTGATTTTCTGTGGGTCTTTTTCCCCTCTATTCTTCATCTGCATTATATGTTAGAATTGTTTCTTGTTATGAACTGCTTTAAGGAACTTCCTTTTGCAAAAAGGATGGAAAAAATGTTACAACATAAAATACTAAATAATCTTAAAGTATCTAATAATAACCACTTGAATGTCTGGACAGCGTGCCCTTCATTAGCAGTGGAAAATGACAGCAGGAGTGGTGATTGCCAGAACTTCATCATAATGCCTACAGTAGAATATGAATTGTTCTGATTTCTTCCTTCAGGAACTACAGTTTCAGGCCAAATATATAAGTTGTTTTAAAAATGTGAGTCAGTGTAAAAAGTGCCAGGACTTGCATTATGGGAGTGCTGGGACTTTTTGAATATCATGGCTGATGATAGTTTTCAAAGAAGTACCGTAGCTGTGTTAGTTTCTTGCAGCATAAAAAGAGAGGCATGGAGGAGATCAAAAGAATATTGCACCACCTTTAAGATTTTTTAAAAAATTAGTTTTGCATGATATTTCATGGATATAAACCTACTTCTCAATCCAAGAATTTTGAGTCTTTATATTATGGGTCAGAGCAGATGTGGTTGTATTGGAGATCTTGCCTGTAAACAATAGATATTGTAATGTGTTCTGGATAGAAATAGGAGGCATGTAAGTCTGTGTAGTGATCTGTGGGTTTTTGACAGAGTGTGGTACTTAGAAATTTATTTTGCCACTGCACAATGGGGTCAAGGAAATGAATTTGTTGCATACATTATTCCAGGCTCAGGTTGATGGTAGGGTGAAAGTTGTTGAAATCCTGGAGAAACTTCTCAAGTAATTGCTTTCCATGTGTCCAAATAAAAAAAAATCTTATCAAGAAATCATAGCTAGAGGAGAGGTTTCCGGGTGCATGTGCTGAGAAAGTACTGAGGACTTTATCTGCCATTCCTCTTTCACTTCTGCTGCCTCTGAGCTTTACTGTAGTCCTTGCAGTAACTGAGGGAATTTTTATTTTCCTGTCACAGTATAGTTTGGTGGACTATCCTAGTTGTGACATAAAGTATTTTGAATTGACTCTGTCTTGACTGAGCAACTAAGACCCCTTTGGTTTACAAAAGTCCTGCTTCTGGTGGAGATGACTGCTAAAACTGCACTGCTGATTATGAATTAACAGTTGCCTGCAGTTTAGGACTCTATGGGATTGTATCTGTGACAAGTATCATGATGAACAGCTGTACTTCAGCATGTATCTTTTTTGCCACTGAGTATGAATACTTAGAAGCATAGAATCATAGAGCTGGAAAAGACCACAGGGGCCATCCAGGCCAACCCCTTGGGATGCAGGAACCCAGATCAAAGCAATTCCAACAGATGGCCATCCAGCCTCTGCAGATGACCATCCATTCTAAAATACTTCTTTGGTTTAACAGAAGGTACTGTCTAAAGTGTATTTAATGATTAGCACAATCAGAAATAGCTGATGGAAATACTAAAGGGAGTGATTCTGGGTCTCAGTGGTAATGTGTTTACTTTAAGATGTGATGTGTAATTGTTCTGTAGCAATGGTGGCAGGATAAGACAGAAAGACAGATGCCAGAGACAGCTGTGTCCAGCTATTTCTCCTGAGTCTTCTGGCCATTCCTGTCATTGTCTCACCCAACTGTGGAGGACAGAGCTGTGTGTTCCATACAGCCTGTTCACCTCCTTAATTAGTCTGCTGCCGTGAGGAACAACAAAAGACACTTTACCATTCCTGTTATTGAAATAAGATCCAACTGCCTGCCCGGGCAGATTTGTACAGGGAGGGGAGGGGGCACCCCCCATTGTCCATCACCTCAGTTGGTAAACTGTCAAAATGCCAGCCCTGAATGGCAGTGAGATGTGGTTTGTGTCAAGTGCCCTGCCTTGAAAGTGAGTTGTTGCTTTGGGCTACAGGCAGTTAGCCAGTAAACAGGTCAGCAATACATATGCAAGACAGCAACACACGAACACATTTGTGTACCACTGCATATCAGAGGGTGATATGAGCTACATGTTAGGTGATATGAGCTGCATGTTAGGAAAGCAATAGGTAGAATAGATTTCCCTGCATTTTTATACTATAAATTATACTATACTATTGCATTCCCCCCCCCTCCGAACTACAGTTGTCCCTTCCCATTTCCTAGGGTTAAGGTTGCAGGACTCCCACAAAAGTGGAAAAAATACAAATATCAAAAATGTATGTCTGTGAGAAGGGAGAGGGGCAGTGTGTTATTTCAGCCATGGCACCCTCGGTGAGGACCCCCAGATATCTTTTGATATCATTTAGCTGGACTGGCTAGTGATTACCTCATTTCATGTGTTCGCACAGTTCTCCAGATAAGCACGGACAGAGAAGCGGCCGTTAATGGTTTGCATTTCATTTCTCTTTGTAGCCAGCAACCCAACACTCGCCTGAAGCTTTAGGGAACTTCCCGCCACAGACTCCTCAATAGCCACGCGGCTTTTAGTCAAATTACTCTTATTAGTTGGGCCATCAACGTCTCGGCCAAAGGTATTGTTTCTACACACAAATCCCATCACGCGAAGCCTGGCCTCACCAAATTCTTTTGTCCAGCACCGAAACCTCTTTTGTTCTCCTTTGGGACCGCCATAGCCGAAAGGCACGATCCTCCCTATAAAAACCCCTCACTTTTAACTGATCCTCGGATCACCTTTGACTGTCATCCCGCCCTGCCGTTGGTGTGTTTAAGGGACTCCCCTCAGCGCCCCACGCTGAGTCTTCTTCCCCGAATCTCCAACCTCTCCCCAGGACTACAGAACAGGTTGTATTGCCTCTCCCTGCAACTCTCTTTCTTTTCTAAGTTAGTTAGTCTATGTTTGTCTTCTGTGTTTTGTTCTTAATAAAGAATTGTTTATTGTTTGGAACCACCTTGTCTAGCTACTCTCTAACCCGACGCTGTAGACATAGGGTGAAAGATCTCGCTTCGTTACCCTGCCTCTCGCTAGCAAAACCAGTGCTCTGAGTCTAATTTCCCCATCTTTGGTATTTTTAATTGGCAAAGCCGGGTGCCCCTCACGGCACCCCCAGTTTTCAGGGTAACAAGTGCATGGTGGGGAATGCAGACACCCAGGCTCCAAACCAGATCAGGAAAAGGGGTGAGTTGGCATTGTGTCCCTACACTTCCTCTTTCTTGCCTATCTCCTTCATTGGGAGGATGTGGGCATCAGGAGAGTGTTTGTGGTGCTGAGAAATCAGGCTGAGATGCATCCTTAACTGCCCAGGCAGCAGCTGGTGGAGGCCGAGGAGGAGGAGGAGGACCAGAGGTGGATTTTAAAGGGCTACGTGGCCTGATCAGAGGCACTGAGAGGGAAGTTTCACTCAGAAGAGATGGACAGGAGGCAGGCAGGGGTTGGAGAAACTAAAAAATAATCAAATCCAGGAGAGTGAAACCTGCAAATGTGGAAGGCCAATTCTATACACACCTCTTCTGCAATGCAGTATATCTCTTCAGGAGAGAGGTTGGGATTACAGGTGCACTGTCTTTGGTGTTGTCACCACCACACCCAACAATGACAGCAGCAGAGCTGTTCACCTAGTTGCCTGACACCCTTTCTTTCCGCATGCCCTTGATCTAGTGCTCTGTGGCATGGTGGAGGCTAAAGTTATAGGAATAAGATAGAAATGCATGGGTGGGGACTTTACCTGTTTCATTGTCTGCCTACTCAAAACTGAGCTTGGGGAAATGTTCTTGGCAGAACGGAAACTATATACAGGTGGGTAGGGGGGAAGAAGTATAGAAAATTTTGAGTTTAATTCTAGGCCCAACAAGGTGAGCTGTAGTTCTAGAAACTGAGCTTTGCAGACGCTGTACTGAACTTATTGGCTAATCCTAACTAAATGAGATTTGTTGAGTTGATGGAAGTTATTTCAGCATTGACTTATCAAGTTTCCACTGATTCAATGGGTCTATTCTCGCTGGGACTACCAATTAAATTTAGGTCAGTATGAACCAGGTGCATTGCACAAGCAAAGCTAATTGTGCTATACTGGACATAAGCTGCTGCATGCTGCGTCATCACTACATATCTGATTTGCATTTAAACATTGCAATCTATCTGAAATAATTGTTTGTTTCCTATTCAGCTCCTAAAGGCACTTTTTGCACTAATTTGGGAATACTGTTGAAAGATACATGGCTCCATGATTGATGAATACCCTATTTATCAGGCTCAAAACTCTTTTTAATTTTTTTATGAAAAAAGCGGGGGGAATGCTTCCTACCTTAACATTTACATGATCTCTGAAGAGCTGTAACTCTGACATGTTCCAAGAAAAGCTGAGGTAGTGTTCAGTCAGGAAGAGGCTGTCTGTTTATATTTAAGACTGCATAGATGTTAGTTGTATAAGCAGGTGGCACATTAAAATGCATGCATGATTTCCTACCAGGATGAAGCTATGTTTTTACTGGACTGCCTTTCCCCTTGTAAGGAAAAGAGTTAGTCAGTAACTGTGGTGATCTGAGTTATTCTGAGGAGCAGGAGAAGACAAGAAAGAACAGATTTGTAGTTTCTGGAGTGGGATCAGTTCCTTTTTTCATATGAGGCAAACCATTGCCCCCTGAGGTTGGAAGCAGCTAGTTTAATCTGGAACACTTCCTAATTTTCACTTTGGGCTCTGGAAGCTTTCAGAGTAAACAAACATATATATTGATAGAAGTCTGACATAAGAATTTGCTACAGATTTTTTTAACCAATTATTATTTTTCTGGCAACTGTGTGAGTTACAGAAATCCTGCTGGTGAAGTTATTTCCTGGAATGGAAATGAAAGAGTGATATGGGAAAAGCCTTGCTCGGTTGCCATTTCTGTTGCCATTTAGTTGCCATTCAAATGGTGAGCTAAAATGTCCCTCCCAAGAATGGATAATTGTGGAGAGGGTTTTGATAATTTGGTTGAGTGGAGGAGCTGAGCCTCAAACAATCATAAAATGTGGAGATCTCTCTCTCTGGAATGGGCTGAAGCGAAGACACCACCAGCTCCCAAGAAGCAAGGAGTCTTAACTCATTCCTTACCACGCAACAATGCCATTAGTAGTGACTGTGCTCTTGGATGCAAGGCTCCAGCTGAGAGGGGTAACAAATCACAATCCTTTGTTCCAGATTGGCTTCCTGACTGCAACGTTATGAAGTGGTGTCATTATGAATCCAGATCAGACTGAAGACATTGTACTTTGGAGCCGATGCTTACTGCCTTTCCTCAGTTTCTTATAGGGACAAGTGCAATAGTCCCTCAGTATCCAATAGGGTTTGTTTCCAGGACCCCCTATGGATAGCAAAATTCATGGATGCTCAACTACCATTATGTACAATGGTGTTGTAAAATGGCATCTGTTATACAAAATGGCAAAATCAAAGTTTGTGGTTTTTTGGATATTTTTAAAAAAAATATTTTCAAGTTGTGGTTGGCTGAATCCACGGATATGGGTGGCTGACTGTAGTGGCATTCCGTGCATGATTCCTGGGAATGTGATTACTGTGGCTGAACTAGGGACTTACAACTTGTGTGAGAATGGAAGTTTCACCAAAAATTACAAAGGAGAATTTACAGGAGTTTTTGCAGACTTCTGAATTTTTTATTTTTATTTTATGCCCACTCATTCATTCATTCATTTGCATTTTGGGACTTCTTTGGGGAAAATGTCATGAAAGTTGTTTTGTGCAAAAAACCCAAAAAACCCCACAATATTTTGTGTGCAAAATACAATTTTTTAATGCATAAAAATGTTTTTGCCGTTTCTGATAACAAGTAACAAGTAACAAATAACAAGTAAGCACTGGTCATTTTGCTCTCACACAAGGATGAAAAAATGCTTCAGTTGACAGCACTGGTGTGTTGAGTCACACTGTCTTGTTGATATTAATTGAGCAAGTCTTAATTAATTAGTTGGTAAATGCAATATTTGTCTTTTAACTTAGATGTAAATGTTAAATGGTTTTACGTGCTTTCAGTTATATGTTGTATTTTAGTCTAAATTGTATCCTGCTTCAAGCCTTGCAGGGAGGTGGGTAAGAAATAAAAAAAAAGTGGTAGTAGTAGTAGTAGTTGTTGTTGTTTTTGCTATTAGACATACTTTCTCATTGATAGTAATTGATCACACTGATAATGATTAATCACTCCCTTCCACTAGATGGAAGTGGCAAGAACATCTAGAATTACTGTGTCCTGGATCAGCAACTTAACTATTTATATGTGGCTGTTCCATGTAATGAGGCATTTAATTGTATATTGCAATATCTGCATAGCCAGTTTAGTATCATTCATTCAGCGTATTGTAGAAGAATTCACTCTCTTTTGAGTTTGTACACTGTGTTATGTTGCAACTTTAGAACTGAAATTGATTTCCCTGGAACTGATGACACTTGATATGCACATGTTGCCCAATGCTGGAAAGGTGCAAAATATTTTTAGTGTGGCACAGAAGTTAAATAGATTAACACAAACTGGCACTTTTTGATTGCATATGTTTTCGCCACCACCCTGAATCAATACTTGGCAGAAGCATCTTTGGCAGCTATTAAGGTATTTTTTTGTCAAGTCTGGTTCACCTTTGCAGATCTCAATCCTGCAGTCTTTGTCCATTTTTCTTGGCAAAATCACCCCAGCTCTGTGAAGTTGAATGGAGACCACTGGTGAACAGCAATTTTCATGTCTTGCCACAGATTCTAATCAGATTGTGCTCTGGGTTTTATCTAGACACTCAGGTTCTTATTCTTGAACCACTCCAGAATTGCCAGGTTGAAAATAGGAGACAGCGCCTGGACTTTTAGCAGTTGTGTAGAAGTGGGAATTTCAGCTGGTGTTGCTTGTCACACAACCATGTCACAAGTAATACCTGCTGAAATTCCCTCCTCTATACCACCATTATAGGGATAGGAACCTTCTCCACTTTTTATTCTTGGAACCCTACCTCAGTGTTACAGTGTAGAATGGAACATGTTTCCCTTCAGAATTGCCTGCATTCTGGTCCATCTGTCTTGTCCTCAGTACTGACTATTTTCCCAGTATGTGCCAAGGAAAGTCACCTCCATAACATGAAGCTGCCACCGCAATGCTTCACTGTGGAGATGGTGTTTTCAGATCATTGTTGGCTTTGTGGTATGCATAACATTTTGCAGCAAGTTTAAAAACATCAGTTTTGACTCTTCATACTAGAGACTCTTTTCCAACATGTTTGTTGTGTTTTCCACAAACTCTCAACAGGCTGTGGTATGACCTTGTTTGAGCAAAGGGCTTTCTTCTTGCCATTCTTTCAGAGAGCCTGGGTTGAAAAGTGTCTGCATGGCAGTTGCCCCATTGTTGGTTGCTCCCATTTGAGTTGCAGATGTCTCCAGCTTCTTAAGAGTTACCATTTGTCTCTTTGTTGCATCTCTAATGCTGTCTTTCCCTGAACACTAAGTTTTGGTGGATAACTTTTTCGAGGTAGAGAGATGCTGTCAAGCCACATTCTTTCCATTTTGCAGTAGCAGATTTAATGATGCTCTGAGGATTTTCATAGTTTGGGGTTTTTAAATTTAGCCCAACTCTAATGGGTTGGGCTAAATTTGACATAATTAGATAACTTTATTCTGGAATTGAATTAATAGATTTTTGCTTTTCATGATACTCTTGGTTTTGGTATGTTCTCCAAAAACCTTGGAGCCTTTCAGAAACAATTGTCTTTAATCTAAAGTCATGTGGTACTGAAATTGAAGACAGGCGAATTCCAACTACTTAGGTAATTTTTGAAGGGAGTGGTATACACTACAACTTATTTTAGAGTGTCACAGCAACAGGGGAGAATCTTTTCACAACCATCAAAACCAGTTTGATTTAGTTTACGTAATGTTTTTGTCACAATAAAAATAATTTACACATTAACAATGTTGAGTATCTTGAGTGTATCAATGTATAAATACGATTCCATTCCAGGCTGTAACACAATAAGATATGGAAAACTCAAAGGGGATTGAATACGGAAGGCAGTTTTCATTCGTTCCTGCATTCATTCATCCATTCATTTTATTTATATCCTGATTTCTCACCCCTCACCCCAAACTCTGACTGTGTCTCAGGGTGGCTTGTGATTCAGTATAGATAGAACATGAAAAGATTACTAGCCTGGGACACATGAAACAGATAGAAACATGAAAAGAATCCTAAGAAGGGGAAAAAGCAGGGTATAAAGAAAGATGTCCATTGCAAAATATTATGTTAGTATATTTTACTTTCTAAAAAAAAAAAAATCAGTGGCAAAGGAATTACATGAAAGATAGAAAATAAAGAACCAAGTCCAGATATTGATAATGATAATCTATTGCTACAAACCAGCAGAGTGACAAGGTGGTCACCTTTGGAAAAGCTGAGTTTTTTATTGGGTGATTGTAACAAATATATAACTTTTGGAACTGCTAAATTCCAGGCTTTGGCCTTATGCTTGTAAACAAAGACCAGGGGTGATGTTTGTGATACATGACCGCCACACACATGAATATGAGGTTGCGTGAAGGCTCATTCCAATTATCATTAATAGATGCACCAGCTGTGCACTTGCACTGGTAGAGGTGTACACACATTGGTTTGGTGCTTTCTGGGTACCAGGATTGCTTTAGTTAGTGTTTAGGGCAGCGGTTCTCAACCTGTGGGTCGCGACCCCTTTGGGGGTTGAACGACCCTTTCACAGGGGTTGCCTAAGACCATCGGAAAATATGTATTTCTGATGGTCTTAGGCTCCTTTCCCTCCTCGGTGGTGTGCAAGCACGAGCCGTGCGCTCGCGCACCACCACTCCTGGGCCTTTTCCGCACATTACCTTATCACGGAGGTGGGGGGTGCCGTTCGCCAGGCTGCACTGGGGGAGGAAGGGGTGGGGCGGTCGCGCAACCAGGAAGCCAGCAGCGGGACGAAGGAACAGCGAAGAGAGCGCCTCGTGCAAGAACGGCACCCCCCACCTCCGCAATAAGGTAACGTGCGGAAAGGCCACGCACTCGCATCCTCCTTCCCCCTTCGGCAGGAGTGCGTGCGGCCACAGCATCGCCACAGCAGGAGTGGTGGTGCGCAAGCGCAAGCCACATGCTCACATCCTCCTGCCCCCTGTTCAGAAGGGACTGAAATCGCTCCCCTTCTCCGCTACTGGGAGAACCTCCCGTCTGACGGGCCAGCTTGGGGGGGGTGGCAGCATGGGGGGCAGGCCCCCTCCTCGCCACGGCCCCTGCCCCAATCGCTATGGAGGGGGGCGCTGCGGAAGGGCCAGGGGACTGCAAGGCGGCGCTTTTCCGGGGGGGTGAGCTGCGCCCAGTGCAAAAGACAAAGGCACTGGGATTCCTCCCCCCGGCCAGGGTCGACACTCTGGAAACTTTTCCCACACTGCCCCCCCCCAGCAGAAACGAGAGCAAAGCACAAGCAGAGCCTGGGGGGGTTCTTGGAGTTTTTTCCTGGGGGAGATGTGTGGCTCCTCTTTCCCTCCCTGCCTGCCCCCCCATTCCTGGCCAGTGAGGCAGCCTTTGCCGGGGGGGGGAGGCATTGTAAATAATAAATAAATAATTTAATGGTTGGGGGTCACCACAACATGAGGAACTGTATTAAAGGGTCGCGGCATTAGGAAGGTTGAGAACTGCTGGTTTAGGGCATAGTCAGTATCAAGAGACTGTGTTTGGAAATTATGGAAGGACCTAGTTGGAAATGGTGAGTTTCTTGTCATTCATTTTTTTTCCTAATAGCAAAGGTACAGTACCATTGCATTACATCCATAACTTAATTCAGCTGCAACTTTTTAGTTGCTTCAGTTGTTATGGGATATAGCAATGTTATATGGTAAAGAAGAAATGCTATATGCTGTCTATTGTTCTGCTGCAGATGCTAAGGGAACAAAGAAATGGATGAAGGGGGAGTGTTTTTTGTGCCAGCAACTTGCAACAAAAAATTTAAGCAATAATCTAGTTACTGTTGAGAAATAGCAAAACATTTTTTTACATTGTAGCTGTAATATTAACTACTTTGGAAGATCTTGGAATTTTAATTGAAACTGTAACTTTAACTGTTCAAATTCTAAACAGTTTTTTAGTAAAAAAATTTCATACTCAATGTGCGGCTTTTCAAGTTTGAAGGCAAGGTCTTTTAAAAGCCTTTTTAGAAAGAGGTTTGCTCTCTGGCATTGCGTTGGGTGCTGTTTTGTCCCATTCCTCTCAAAAACTCTGAAGAGGGGTTGGTGCCATCTATCTTGGGAATGATGACCCTTGGTTGTACATATAAGACCCGTTGCCTTCTGAGCATCACAGGGCTCACTTGGCATTTCCTAAAACAGCATGGAATTATCAGTCACTTTTTGAGTAGGAATGTTTGGAAGGATCCTCTAGATTAGCTTTTGCCCCCCCCTCCTCCCCCCATCGTTGTTGTTACTGCTGTAGTCCAACACTCAAGCCATTATACCATGTTGGCTCTCTCCTTCTTACCTACTTTGCACTGCTTGAGGGGTGAAGGGATTGTGCATTTGGTTTTATTGCCATTTATATTCATTTGGCAGACAGTACAGGCTAGACAGAATGACTTGGTCAGCACACCTCAGTGTGCATCCTGAAACAGCTTTTGGTGTCGGAAGGATGTTGTTGCCACTTCCTTAGAGGCAGTCATCTTAGGGTTGGATGAGATAACTTCCTTTCCTGAGCTGTTACTTGGAACTCAGTTGGTATTGCCTATTTGCTTTGGAGACCATTATATTGTTGTTAGTCTCTAATTTCTGAGCAACTCACACACTTCATTTGAGATTAGTTTTTCTGTGCTTGTTAACAGCTTTAGTAAATGTTGTTGTTGCTAACTGCCGTCAAGTTGACTTAGATTATAGTGACCCTATGAATGATAGATGTAAAGTCATCCTATCTTCAACCACCCTGCTCAGGTGTTGCATATGCAGGGCCGTGGCTTTCTTCATTGAGTCCATCCATCTTGTAATGTGGTCTTCCTCTTTTCCTACTGCCTTCTACCTTCTGAAGCACTATTGTCTTTTCTAGTGAGTCATGTCTTCTATGATCTGGCCAAAGTAGATGTGGCCATATTTCATTCCATATTGTTGGCTTGCATCTTCATTTGGAGTAAGGGGCAAAAAATTAAAAAGAACATATTTGTCCATCTTGACAGAGGACTTTGTGTACTTATCTCTTTAAGTCTAGCCTTAAATTCCTGTATATTCAACTATAGTTGTAGTGCTGAATTACACTGTTCCATTTTTAAAACAGCCATTTTCTCATTAACAGCTATGCTAGGCAGGCACAACATGATGATTCCTCTCACTCCAACCTGGAATTGCTGTACCTATTGTATTTGGCCAGTGAAGATGGTTTGACATATCTTTGTCACTCTGATAAGGACTTTCAAGCATCTACAAATCTCTTCAAGACCCAGCATAGTGTAGCGGCTTGAGCATTGGACTACAACCCTGGAGACCAGTGTTTGATTCCCCCTCTCGGTCATGGAAACCCGCTGGGTGACCTTAGGTGTATCACACACTCTCACCCCCCAGAAACCCCTGTGATAGGTTTGCCTTAGGGTTGCCATAGGTCAGAAATGACTTGAAGGCACTCAACAAATTTCTTGACACCTAACTTGACCACAGTACATATGATAAGGATCTAGGAGTCTCAGTAGGTCACAAGCTGAACATGAGTCAGCAGTGTGATGTGACAATTAAAAAGCCAATGCAATATTGGGTTGCATCAATAGGACTATAGTGTCAAGGCGAAGGGAAGTGATGGTACTATTCTGCTTCTGTATAACCTCACTCGGAATAGCCTGGAGAAGTGAAGGTAAAGAGGTGACGTGATAGCTGATAGCAGTTCTGCTGCTCCAGAGACTAGGACCTGAAGCAATGGCTTCAAACTTCAGGAAGAGAGATTCCATCTAAACATTAGGAAGAACTGCCTCATAGTATGGTACAGTCTGCTTCTTTGGAGGTTTTTAAACAGAGGCTGCATGGCCATCTGTTTGGAATGCTTTGATGGTGTATTCCTGCATGGCAGGGGATTGGGCTCGATGGCCCTTGTGGTCTCTTACAGCTCTATGATTCTATGAACAACAACAACACAAATTTCTTCATCAATTCTGCTAAATATTCAGTCAATCAATCAAATAAATAAATGTGGGAGAGAACAAACCTGACAAATTCATCTGTTCCTAATAGTTGGGAAGAGAGAAAACTATGTACATGTCCAAACTTTTGGAAGGAAGGGCAGGCTAAAACTATTCTGAAAATATTACAATTCCTCTTGTCTCTTGAATTGGTATGAGTGGGTATAGGCCATAGCAAATTGACTAAGCTAAGTGAACTACATTTATAATGAAAACGGAGGTACTTCTATTAGAATTACAGAAAAATCAAACATATTGTGCATTAATTTCTTTCATAATAAGCTTGAGGCTTGTGTGTACAAATTATTTGTCTTCATATTTAATATAATACCAGGAGTAAGAATAGGCATATGAAAAAATAAAATCCAACTGCATTTCTCATTTGAATTAAACAAATGCTGACTGCAATACAAACTCTATTGTGAAGGCAGGTTCTACTACTATTTTAATTAAAAACTTAGGGGAAAGTAGAGATGTTTCAGCTGTTCTTTTTCACCCCACAAACATCCAACTCCTTTTCACAAGTACAGTCATTAAGTAGTGTAAGACAAAGGAACTAAATGCCCTTAGCTATGACTGGTTTTGCTGCTCCTGGGTTCATGGACTTTCCTAAGGAGGTGTGTACTTTCAGTGTCTAGACAGTGATAATCATAGCCCATGTTGGCTCAGCTTCATGACAACTCCCACATTAGCCACAAATGAAAGTGGTGGAGTATAGAAATGGAAAGTGGTTGGAGGTGTGATTCAAATGGTGACAGTTCTGAGCAACTTCAGTAACTCTTTCAGAAAACTAAGATGTTGGGTGGAAGGATAATACATCAATTTGAAAATGAGAGTGCTATTATTTCAAATTTGATAATATTTTTATTAAAAAACTGGATATGTACCAACCTGTGTCCATACTATAGGCTACAGTATTGAATGAAACTTGATCAGAGAGGCAAGAAGGATGAACCCCTTTGCAAAAGAGACAAGAGACATTGAGAAAGTCCAGGATATTTGATTTTCACTTTGAACACCTTGCCTAAAGCAATGCAGCTGGAAAGCTTCAACTGAAAAATTGCTAAACCCGTTTATTTTTATTAGTTTTCTTTATTCCTGCCGTTCCTCTAGTGAGCTCAAGACAGTTTTTATGATTTTCCTTCCCCTCTCTTTTTAATATCAAACAATCTTGCAAGATAAATCGGATTAGAATCATAGAATCATAGACTTGAACAAGACCACAGGGGCCATCCAGTCCAACCCCCTGCTATGCAGGAACACACATCCAAGCACTTCCAACAGATGGCCATCCAGCCTCTGTTTAAAAACTTTCAAAGAAGGAGACTCCATCGTACTCCAAGGGCAGCATATTCCACTGCCGGACAGCTCTGACAGTCCAGGAGTTCTTCCTGAGGTTCAGGAAGTAGTTTGAATCCTGTAGTTTGAATCCATCATTCCTTGTCTAGTTTCTGGAGCAGTGGAAAACAAGCCTGTTCCCTCTTTGATATGACATCCTTTCAAATATTTAAACACGGCTATTGTGTCTCCTCTTAATCTTTTGAGGGAGAGTCGCTGGCTCAACCAATGAGTCTCATGGCCTGGAACCAAATCCCAGTCCAATGCTCTAATTGCTGCACCACGCTGGCTTTTCAAATTAGGCCTTCTAAGTAAGGTTGTCCCTCTCTGACCATGCTTCTATTTGGAAGTGGTGACCTGAAGGGAGTAGTCCCTTAGTGTAGAGCTAAGTGTACTATGGTCTCTCCATTTCTTCCATCCAAATTTTTTTTCTGGTAATCTGGTGAAGAAGAATGTGGGATGTGAGTAGGAATGCAACCAGTTTCTGAGAGCTCACCAACTTAAGAACTGCAGTATTTGGGGAGTCCTGATCAGAGGGTTTTTGGTGGATACGTAGTGGCTTTTGCTAAGTGGTGGAGCCTGCATCTGGAGCTACTTTTTCTTTGGTCTTCACTGGTGGTCCTCCTGTTCTAGTTGGCCTCTGTTCATGTAGACTGGAGTCAGAGCTCCTACTGAGTGTATGCGTGTATATGTGTGTGTTGCCATCTAGATTCTCCTCCCCCATTTTGGTTTCCATTAACATAAGAAAACATTATAAAGAACAAAAAGTCCAGCACTATGGAAAGTCTATGGTTATAAAATGGATTATGGCAATTTGGGAAAGTCTATGGTTATAAAATGGATTATGACAATTTGGAGAGTCTTCTGTCTTCAGCAGATCCCTTTCCAGAATAAAGAATGCAAATCTGGTGGGCCTTTAGCTTTACCATGTTCATTTAGAAACTGAATGAAAGGGAACCACGTGCACTCAAAAATGTCTTCCTCTCCAGTGCCCTGGAAGGCTTTGGATGCATTGGTCAGCTTCTCCACTGAATAGTATTCCATGTTCCCCGCCCTCCCCTGCTTTGTATATTTATATTTGTTTAACTCTTCAGTTTGCTGGAGATATCTGCACAGGCTGTCACAAGAAGAAGGAGAATAAATTTTTTGTGCAACAGATGTTTTATTTTGTCTAAAGAAAACAGAGAGTAATAACAGTTTGCAACAAAAATGGATAGTTTACTTTGTTCTGAGGTGTATTATTTCTAATACTACTAACCAGTAATTTTGCGCATCTTTTCCATAAATGAAGAAAGGTCTTCTGCCTACAGCCTCTCCAGCATAGAGGGGAGATAGAACAGATAATTCTATTCAGTTTAACAGGTGTATAATGCCATCTGTATAAATTTTTTAAACAATATTCTCTAGTTGAGACTGATATAGGTTTGTAGGTTGGGATTTCAACATTTGAGCCTATTTCAGATCTTGTATAATGGTATTAAGATCCTAGCTTAACTGGCATGATGCAATATTGACTAGGGAATTTAGCATCCACAAATCATGAATATAATTTGGCCATGAGACCTTTAGAACTAAAGTTAGAAGTGTCACACATTTATTCAAATAGTGTTTAAAAGCCCTCAAATTATGAGTATCTGCTGCTATTGTTTTTGCCAATGAAGTCACTCGCTCCACATGTAGCCCACAATTTGTTCTCTAGTAATTGGCCTGTCATTATAGATTAAACCTTTATCTTGTTTTTGTGTGCCTTCAAGTTGTGTTCAACTTATGGTGACCCCAAGGTGAATTATCACAGGATTTCTGGGGCTGAGAGTGTGTAATGAATAAGTTCTGAGATTTTTTTTTGACCCTGAGGGACTTCCAATATACTGATAATTCTACTCCTGCCTGCATCTCTGAATTTCAGCAATGAAACATGGTATCCTCTACCCATTTTTTGTCTTCTACCTGGGAGGGCAGAAGTAGCCCACTGTCCTTCTGTGCCTTCTGAACTGTTCTTGTAAACACCTCAGAGGTGGAAGAAAGCAATAAAATATGATTGTGTTACAGTAGTTTAACAGAGGATTATTGTTGGTCAAGTACAGATCCTGCAAAACAGCAACAGAAGGGATATAATTAGAAGTAGTTCTGGCAGGAGTTGGCAATAAATGCCCAGGTTTATATTTTGCAGGTAGTTCTGAGTCTTTACTGACTAGCTTTTTTGGTTTATCACTTGTCATTTACAGTCATTACATTCATTGATCAAAGATCTTAGGAAAGGGAAACACTGATGGTGTGTGTGTGTGTGCGTTGGGAGATTCTCTCTTTACTAAAGCCTTTATATGCTGTATGTATCTAATGGCAGAATGAACTGATGAGTAGACGCTCATCTGTATGCTTCCTCTCATTATCCTTCCTTCTAATGTTCAATTGAAAATCTACACTCTTGTAAGTTAAAACCATTAGACCTGATCCTACCCTCTGAGGCAGCAGAGCACCCTCCTGCACCCTCCTCTCTGTGACAGCCCCTGAGATACTTAAAGAGGGCAACCATGTCATCCTTCAGCCTTTCCTTCACCACATGCCCAGCTGCTTCAACTTTTCCTCATATGTTGTTGTCCATACTTTATTGCCCTTCTCTGAACCTGCTCCAATGTGTCCTTCTTAAAATGAGATACCCAGAACTGAATGCAGTACTTCAGATGAGGCCTGACCAGTGCAGAATATAATGGGGCTGCTGTTTCCCTTATTTCTACAGTTCTATCAATGCCTACTCAGTTCCCCCAAGCTTCCCTCATAAGCCTTTTTCTGCAGTAAAAATTCATCCTCAATCCATAGGAAGTCACTCCAGTCCATAGCATGTTTTCTTGTCTTCCATTCCTACTATGACCATGGGGAGTCGCAGGAGTAGCCAACATATCTTGCATTCCCGGAAAAGGGCGGTGATGGGGAGAATTCTGATCAACAAAGCAGTGTCTTGACATTGGAATCCTGTGGGTACATCCTGTTTTACTATATCTAGAAGAAAACAGACATTCCCTTCAGGAACGTACTCATGTATTTCATTGCTACATGTACCTGACAGATTGATTATGCATTTTCAGTCTGTGGCAAGGTTCTGTCTCCGCCCCACCCCACCCCTCCGCTCCCCGCTTAGCCTCTGGAGAGTCTGGAGCACATATTTTTGCATTTGATTCCTTTGACTTTGTGAGCTCTTGCAACATTTTTTTGGGGGGAGGGAACATGATTGCATTTCAATTTCAAACTTGAATAACCTTGTATTTTTAGCACTGTTATGGGAGAGAATTATGAGCATAATAATTCATGGGTTTAGAAAAGTATTGTCCTCCTGAGTTGTCCTAAAGAGGAAAGTGAATTCATGAGCACAATGTGGGAGTCAGGTACATTTGTTAAAATAATAATCATCATCATCATCATCATCATCATCATCATCATCATCATCATCATCATCATCGTCATCATCATCATCAATTGAAATAGCACCAGCACGGTACTAGGTACTTTACAAATAAAAGAACACAATCTTCTTTTCATAATCTTCTGAGGTTCACCATCTGATTAAGACATGAGACAAAAGGAAAAGGGAATGGCAGTGTGGGTGGGAATTAAGTCCAGCAGATACTGTCTCTTCAGTCCCTCTGAGACTACAAAAGGGGCAGTTGGGATAGGGGAAGGCCTTCTATCAGCTTCTAGGCCTAGATATGATGGATCTGTGCTTGCCTCATCTTCTCTCTCCGGGGTCAGAGCAATGACAGTTGGGATGGAGGGAAGGCTTATCTTCTGTTACTGGGCATAGGTATGATGGAGCTATGCCTGCCTCTTCTTCTCTCCCTCCGAGGCCAAGCCAGGGCAATGGCAGTTGAGAGAAAGGGAAGGCCTTTAATCTGCTTCTATCCTGGACATGGTGGAATGATGCCTACCTCATCTCTCTCTCTCTGACGCCAGGGAAGTGGGAGTTGGGATGAAAATAAAACATACATGCCCTTCATGATGTCATATGTTGGTGCCAGACAGCTTTCTGTTAATACAACAGTTTGTGTTTCAGCATTATACATATCTTATGGGGCAAGTGCTATCATGCAGCAAGGTGGAAGAACTGAAGCAAGATTTTCTAAAATTTGTGTACTTATTTGTTAACAAGGGCTGGAATCCTATATGAGAGTTGTATCTTCATAAGTGGCCATTTGTCTGTGGGAATTCAAATTGGGCAGTTCTATGACATCCACACCCAGTAGAGGGGTACTATGAAATTGCTATATAGGGGAACTGTATCAACAGGACTGATGCACAATGAAACCAATGTGCACTGGTACTGTTGTGCACCGGTCCCAATGTTTATTGCTTCAATGTGCATTGGTCCCAATGCTCATTGATCCCACTGTGCATCAATCCTATTGTGAATCAGTCCTAATGTGTAACATTCCCATTGTGCATCAGGACACTCTTGCTGGTATCTTGTTATGCATCTTCAGTAACTGTTTCTTTTTTTTCTTTTTTCTTTTTTGCACCTCTCCTACTTAGCTAAGTATATGTAAAGTCACATTATGTAAAAGGTGATAATAGGATTCTGGCAGGTACTTATAAAGAAAGTGTTTTCCACATTACGTAGAAAATAACATAAAATAGAAAGAAACACACAAAAGGAATATTTTCATAGCATTCCATATTTCTACACATATGTTTTATCACAGGTTCAGTGTAGAGAGGTTTGTCACATGCTTGTGCCTATTGCAGTTGTTAATATACAAAGTCCAACATTTCCGAAAAGTTTGTACTGGCTAATTTTGCCAGTCCTTAACATTTTATAAGTAATAATTTTTTTAGCAGCATGATAGTCTATATTTTTTTTCTCCTCTGATAATGGTTTGTATATGATCTGTATCTCCAAGCTTGTGCTGACACAATTCTTGTTGCTGTTAACGTATTTGTTGTGTGCCTTCAAGTTGTTTCTGATTAATGGCGACACTAAGGTGAACCTATCACAGGGTTTTCTAAGGTTGAGAGTGAGTGATGCACCCAAGGTTACCCAATGGATTTCCATGGGCAAGTGGAGAATTGAACCCTGGTCTCCATGTTGTAGTCCAGTGTGCAAACCCTACACCGTGCTGGCTGTCCTTACCATTAAATATAGTCTCTTAATCTTATCTGTAATATCTCACCAAACTATTATTTCAGAAGTTAACTTTAATTCAGAACCTGTAGACACCATGGATGATCTCATCCCAGTAGTCCTTAACCTGGTTAAAGTATCACTAAATATAAGCAAAAGGCTAGCTTCTCTTCTTATGTCTACAAGAAGATTAAAAATCTGTAATTAATAAAAGAAAATGCATGCGTTTGTGTGTGTCTGTCTCAACTGTGGCTTCAAGAAAGTGAAACCAAGACACCTCAAACCTGACATGGGTACTCGGAAGATCTTAGAGGAGCCCCTCTTGGGATTAATTTGTGTTTATAAAAATGCATTATTTTAAGTGAATTCAAATCTGTAGCTCGCAGTACCATCTTCAGAAACCTGAGGCAGATTTCCCTAATATTCCTTAGAAATGAAACTGCCACTGGCAATGTATATTTCTCCAGATGGCCATTGGGATGTTCCATGTAGTGATTCCCTCTGTAGGTTCCCCAAATTTCCCAACTCCTTGTCAAAGAATTAAAAGAAAGAAAAGATGGTGGATGAGAGAGAAGGTTCCACTCCTTGTAAGTGAGAATATGGAGAGGAATGAGCAGAAAGAAGATGAATGAGGTGACAGGGAGAGAGAAAGAGAGACCAATGAGATTAAAATGATTGCTATAATGTTTGCAGCAGGTTAAAAATTACTTTATCTGCCTTGCCATAACGTTTAAAAGTGTTGTGCTCATTTGTATGGTCTGCTGTACTCTTTTAAAAACCTTTCTGATTTGTGGTCTGTTTGTATATGTTGGGCTTTATTCTTTTTGTATCCCACCCTCATATATTAACATGAATGAGTTCAAGGTATTTTCTAAATAAAACAATAGATTAATATTTCATTGTGTATGAATTATTTATTTTTGTTTGTTTGTTTTTTTGTTTTTTTGCCCATGAATTTCCTCCAGGGACCTATCTTCTTCCTCACTTTATCCTCACTACAACCCAGTGATGTAAGTGACTCTTAGGAGGACTGATTGGCTCATTGGCTACTCTGCAGAGACTAACAAGATGGCAACAAGATGCCAGCCATGGGGTTTCATGTCCTGTGGGAGGTCTGACCATCTCCCAAGACCCAATCCACAAATACCACACTGGCTGTCTTACATACAATTTCATTCTGCTGCATATACAGTACCAAGCTTAGGAAGCCTTTCCAGTCTTTGGCAGCCAATCACCCTTTGTCCACTGTAAGAGGAACACATGAGCTTTCTATACCAGTGGTGGCTTCTCTGGGCCCACTGCTAAGATATAGGGAAAGCCTCTATTCTGTATTTGGAAAACTGGTCTGTGATCAGAAGGTCATATCTGATTTCCATAAGCTGTTCCTACTTATTTCTAGTCAAACACTAACAGAACAATAAACAGTACAATATGATGGCATTGAGATAGTTAAGCATGCACATATGTACATAGCATGCATTTTGTGTTGTTGTGTGCTTTCAAGTCAGTTCTGACTTATGGTGACCCTAAGGCAAATTTACCACAGGGTTTTCTGGGACTAAAAGTGTGTGACATGCCTAAGGTCACTCAGTGGGTTTCCATGGCCAAGCAGGGAATTGAACCCTGGTCTCCAGAGTTAGAGTTCAATACTCAAATCACTATACCATGTTGGCTTTTACATAGCACGTAGAAGAAGCCAAAATGCATGATCTTCACTGAATGTGGGACTAAACATATGTCTATGAAAGAAAAGTACCAACAATAAACACAGGTTTTCCTCCAAATTTCTAAGACTTTTTTTCCAAACTCATAATTTTTGAAAACTGCTAAGTATTGCAGCTAATCTCAATAGGAAACCAGATTTGTCCTTACTGGTTTGTCTGCACATCTTCTCCCAGTCTTCCCTGATTGGGTGTCCTCATTTCTGTTGGACTACAACTTCCATGCTGTCAGGAATAATATGAAGGGCACAAGACTGGGGGAGGTTGCTGTAACCTTAACCTTAAGCAGCAACCACAGGAGAAGAACCTCAGTTTCCACTGAAGAGGGTCTCCTGGTGTTCTTTCATGCATAATGCTTCTCTTCTCCTACCATGGGTTTCTTTTCTTTTTAAATGATTTTGAAATGTCACACATTTTCTTCAAGTACAGACTAAATCATGTTAGGCTATAGATTTTAGATTATATAGTGTTTGGAGGGTTTGGATCTCTTTTGACTTCAGAATATTACAAATGAGACCACAGTGGTATTACAAGGTAGAGTTACCCTGTTGATCATTAAAACCTGCCATGTCCTCTTCTAGGATACCCTGTTCTATTTTTCCCTCCACTCCGGTTTCCTATTTTTTTCCCTTCTTTTCCCAACAGTCAACCCATCTGAGTCATTATCAGGCTATTTGGGGAGTTCCCAATCCTTTAGGGATTCTTCCCTTACAATTTTAGAGCTTAAATGGATTTCAAATCCAAAGTTCATTAATCTTTCACACCAGTTAAATCATTAATAATTTCAGCTCTAACTTTGCCCTGCTAATTGCAGGAGACGTCCTACTCAAACAATATAATTCCCAAGTAGCATGGTGAAGTATGCTTAAGAGTCTGTTATCAAACCATTCTCCTGCCCCCGCCTTTGGCTTGGCTAGAAGCTGCAAGAAAAGAATGGAGACACATCTCAAAGTGCTCAATAGATGACTGTTTTATTTTAGACAAAGTCCAATGCATTTTGGCCTATGTATATTTCTATGGCCTTCTTCAAGAGCAATATAAATTATAAATATAAAGATAAATCACATAATTATATAAGACATACATAATATATCATAACGTATATCATTTTAATCTTTGTACGCTGCTTAAAGCCCGTACATGAAATCTTAACTGCAGTAAATTCTGAAGCTAAGCATCTCATTCCGTTTGCTGGACAGAAAAGATACATGTGAACCAGACTCAAAGATTTTTATGATAGCAGATGGTTAAGGGAAAGTGGGGGGGGGGGGAGAGAAAAGAAAGAGGGGGAGTGAGATAGCCTTCAAGGACTTACCAAAGGAAAAGGTTTTGAATGTATTTACAAGAGTGGGAGGGAAGAGATTGAGTTCTTCATTTAGTCCTCCAGGAACCAAGGATTTTAACATCCACTCTGCTTCTTACTTTAATAGAATGTTCTCATCAGTATTGTTTACTTTTCCTATAGCCCAAAATCTGAGGTCTGTGGCAGGATAATAGTATTCTAAGAAATGACATGCTAAGGGAGCACGTGTTCTTTTGTTTCTTATGTTTGAAAGGTGTTCTCCTATATGTTTTTGAGAGGCCTTGGTGCCTGTCTCACATAAATTTTTAGGTCCTTGGATTGTGTATCATAGATGATAAAACTACAGGGGCCAAAGTGCACCTCTGATTTTCAATGTTATTTGTGAGCTTAGTCATTTTGGAAGTCCAATAGACAAGTGCAATGGCCACAAGACTGGGTTGGTTGCACCTCAGAGTGCTCATGGATGTTTGTTTCCGTTTCCTGAAATTGCTATTCATCAAAGTATCTCTAATGTTTTTTGAGTAAAATCTAGTGCTTTTCTTGATAACCTGGTATGTGTTGGATTATGTTTCATTTTTTTTTGATGGAATCAAGTAAACTGTTGATGATATGATTGGAAGAGATGGTTGGTTGTGGTCTAATCTCACTTTTTAGGACCTGAGCCACCAGGTCATGTGGATACCATCTATCAATCAGTTGACTGGTCACTGAAGTGGCTTCATTGCAATAATTCTATTTTAATTTAAGAAACAGTCCATAGAGGAGATTACATCTAAGTGATCTAGAATGTGAATTATCTAATCTTAAATAAGTATTAAAACTCTCTGTGGATTTGCTATATATAGAGGTTGTAAGGTAATATCCTGCTTTTTTTTTAACTTTTAAATCCAAAAAGTAGATTTCTGAATTATTGTATTCTGTGTCAAACTGTATATTGGGGTTCCTAGAATTTATCCACTTATGGAAATCCAAGAGATCAGTTTGATATTCTTTAAAAACTGGAATGAGTCCAATTTGACTTGAACAGGATCATGACAAGGAGTGGGAATGAAAGAGAAACCTCTGTTTAAAACTTGTCTTTCCAGAGGGGTTAGCATCTTCTTCTCTGGGAGTATCTTGAAGGAAGGGGATGATTCGCAGTCTGGTTCTTGTGACTAAGGGTTGTAAATCCACTCCTGGGATTGCCTCTATGTCCTCCAAAAGACTAAGATTGCTGGGATTGCTATGATACTGAGTCTAAATCGTTACTGTGAGCTGTAGAATGTTCCCAGTCTGTTTCCGATTTCACAGTGCTTTCATGCAAAGAAAAGGACACTCTCTTGGATTTTTGCAACTCAGGGCATACTCTGTTGGAAACGTAGTCTGACACATCTCTAGAAACTTTTTATATTTGAAAGCCTGTAGTTCATCTTTGAATTTAAAAAAGAAACTGCCTCTAAGGAAGCAAGTTTCTCAACCATATGTCTACTGTTTTGATTTTTCAATGTATCTACCTGTTCCCCTTTTTCTTTTCTTTCTCTACTTTTTCCCTGACCATCTGCTAACACAAAAAACCTTTAGCATAGTTCATGTGTTTCTATTCTGCCCAGCAAATAGAACAAGGTTCTCAGTTCCAGAAATCTCTGCAGTTTAGATTTCATATTGGAACTAGCATGGTATAGTGGTTTCAGGATTGGACAACAACCTTGGAGACCAGGGTTTGGTTCTCCACTCAGCCATGGAAACCCACTGGATGACTTTGGGTGCATCACATACTCTCAGCCCCAGAAAACCCCATGATAGGGTCACCATAAGTTGGAAGCCACTTATAACAATGTGAAGACTTTAAGCAGTATATCAATATTAGAATTAAATATATTATGATATATTATGTATGTCTTATTATAAAATTAGATATTGTCCTTTTATATCTATATTTATGTTTTTATGTAGCCCCTGAAGACCATAGCAATATATATAGGCTAAAATGTATCAGGCTTTGTCCAAAATAAAACAGTCATTTATTGAGTTCTTTGAGATGTATCTCTGTTTTTTCCTGTAGATTTTATTGGGTGCTCTCCAGTCTTTGTCTCTTTAGCCAGAAGCTGGACATCTTTCCAAAAATTCAGGCATACCAGATCAGAGCCACCTGGCTCAGTCCTATTTTTCATTTGCTGCTAATTAATCGGTATAGCATCAGTGGTGCCATCAAGGCATATTGGGCACACATCTAGGTCCCCATTCAACAGAATAAGTAGCAGGGCCCTAAAAGCCTGCAAAGCAGCCTTGCTGAATTTCGGAGTGAGTGATGCAATGTGTGTTCCTATCAAAAAGCCCAACATGAAAGGCTGTAAAGTCTAAAATTACCAAACTGTATCACTGTACAGTATAGTATCTCAATATTCCTTTGAAAATGCCTACTGTAGTAACCGGGGGTGGGGGGGTGGGGGTGCTGTGGATGTAGGATGTCTGGATTTCAATAAAGGTTTTGGTAAGGTAACCACTGATACCTTGCAGGCGAGCTGGTGAAATGTGGGCTAGACAATGTTAGCGTTAGATGGATCTGTAATTGGTTGACAGACCAAACCCAGAGAGTACTCACCAATGGTTGTTCATCATCCTGGAAGAAAGTGACTAGTGGGATGCCTCAGGGTTCTCTCCTGAGCCTGAGGCATCGCACTAGTCACTTTCACAGTCACTAGTCACTTTCACTAGTTACAGTATTATGCAGAGTGTTTAACACCTTTAAAAATGATGGAAGATGATGGAAGAGAAGGCATTTTTTCTAAGCATGAGTCAACAGTATTATGCAGAGATCATAAAAGCCAATGCAACTCTGGATTGTATCAACTGGAGCATAGTGTCCAGATTAAGGGAAGTACTAGTGCTATTCTACTGTATTGTATTGACTTCACCTGGAATATCAAGACTAGTTCTAGACACCACAGTTCGAGGATATCAACAAGCTGGAATGTGTCCAGAGAAGGGCAACCAAGATGATCAAATATCTGGAAACCAAGCCTTGTGAAGAATGATTGAGAGAGATGTGTATGTTTAGCTAGGAGAAATGAAGACTGAGAGGTCACATTATAGCTATCTTTAAATATCTGAAGGGATGTCATGTAGAGGATGGAGCAAGTTTGTGTTCTGCTGTTCCAGACAGTAAAACATGAACCAGTGGATTCAAAGACATTCCACTTAAACATTAGGAAGGCTTTTTTTAAAAAAAACACTGTAAGAGCTATTCAGCACACAGAAGGTAGTGGACTCTGGTGTTTTTTCAACAGACATTTGATGGGCATGTTTTGGGAGCACTTTAGTTGTGTATTCCTGCATGACTAGGTGGCCTTTGTAGTTCCTTCAAACTCTAGGATTTTATACACACACGCATGTGCGTGCACACACACACACACACACACACACAACCTAGCCAGTATTAGGAAGGAAATATCTGATCTCCTCTGAATACATCTTGCCAAGAAAACCCCATGAAATTCATGTTGTCATCATAAGTCAACAGGTAAATTGAAGGTGCATACATTGCATTACATTATGGTCCTTCACATAATGCCTGGACCTGCATTGTAAAAGACTTTAAATTCTGCCCAGAAATGGCCTCAAGCTGGTGCAACAAGGGATTTGCATATGCCCCATAGCCAGTCCTAGTTAACAATCTGGCTGCAGCAGTTTTGACTAAGTAAAATGTATCAGCACTTTTCAAAGACAGAGCCACATAGAGCACATTAAAGTAATCCACATGGGATGTAACTAAGGTCCATGTAACCATGGCCAGAACAGAAATGTTCATAAACAGGCACAGCTGACATCTCAATTTTAACTGTGCAGTGCACCCCTAGTCACTGCAGAAATCTGTGCCTCCAGGCTGAATCCAACAATTCACCCAAATGGCAAATCTGCATCTTCAGGGGGAGTGTAACCTTTTCCAACACAGGCTGATCCTGGTTCCCTGATTTGCCTTTTTACTGACCAGGAGGACTTCTGCCTTGTCTGGATCAAGTTTCTATTTGTCTATCTACATTCAATCCATTACTAATGATAGACACCAATTTTGCATAGAAACATCTTCCTTGGAGTTAAGTGTAAAGCAAAAGTAGGGCTAGATGTAATCTGCATACTGGTGACACCTTAAGACTCCAGATGTGTCCCAGCAGTTTCAGGTATAAGGTTAAAGGGTATGGGGGATAAAGCAGGATGACAGTCAAGGAATCAGACTGGAATAACCCAACAGCTCCTTGAGGGCTCTGTCCTTCAGAAAGGAACAGAGCTACTGTAAAATATTGCTTCTGAATCCCATTCCAGTAAGGTAGCCCAGAAGGATACCATTGTTGTTACTGAAAACTGCCAACAGAATCAACAGGGAAGCATATCCTCATCTACTTCCTAGTACATGTCATCCAGCCAAAGCTGTCTCAATCCCCTAACCTGGCCTGAAGCCAAACTGAAATAATCCACCTCATCTAGGAACCCCTGGAGCTGAAGGGCACCACGTACTCCAGGACCTTGCCCAAGAATGGAATATTGGAGACTGGCCGATAGTTATCCAATATGGTGGGATCCAGGAAAAATTGCTTCAGTAGATGCATAGGTTGTCATTTTTTGCAGAATCCTCATCCTGAAAAAAATGAAAAGTATCAGTTGTCACTGGACAGAGCTGTACTCACCAAATCTATATCAACTGTAGGATCCAAGTCAGAATAAATCTCAGTGGTTTTATATGCAAGGCCTGGGCAGGTTATAACCCCTCCCAACCACTTGAAACATGTCTGCACTTTGCAGATGCAATGGTGGCAGAGAAAAAGATTTATACTTTCTATACCAGTCCCTTCATTTGTAATCTCAATTGGTAAAGCATGGGGGTCAGGACATCTACAAATACTCTTCAAGTTCCTTTCAGCTGTCACCCTGTTATGATGCATAAGCTGTACTATTCTTTAGTTAAGTACAATGTTGCACTAGTTAGCATTTCTAGCGAAGGCCTACATTGAGGGGGTTAATGACAGTCTTTGTTGGATATCTTTCAAATCTAGATTTAGAGCTCAGAACTAGGCAGGCTTTAGCATTTAGCATAGCGAGGTGACTGTCACAGGCAGCAGATGATGGTGGACAATTTCCTAGCATTGCTCCCGAGCCCTTGCCCATCTGCCTACACTGAGGGAAAGAACTATGTGCCAGGGCCTACCCTGGACTCTCCTTGAAGTCTTGGGTATGGTGGAAGATGCTATTCCAATACTGAGTAAAAACCAGTTGCTGTTGGGCTGCTGTCTACACAATGGGAAAAAGCACTCATCTTGTCCTTTGCCTTAAGTGGCAAAATGTGTTGGCCTGGCTTTTGTCCAGAGACTCTAGTCACTCCTTCACTGACTCTGTGCTCACCTTTACCACTCAAGTACGTGCTCTGCTCTAACAGTTTGGGAAAGCTGTGACCTAAGCCTGGAAAAGTTATCTTTTGGGCCATAATTCCCAGAATCCCCCGGCTAGCATATAGCCATGACCATGCTGACTAGGACCTGTAGTCTAAAAGATAACTTTACTAAGTTCTGGGTGTGATATGCAAACAGTGAAGAAATGTCTGGAGCCAGGCACTTGGGCAAGACCTTGATTATGTCCATACCAGCTGCTGCTGAATCCAGAATGGTCAATATGTTCCAAAGAGTTGTAGAACAAGTGGGTGGGGTATTTTTGGCTTCTATAAGCAGCACAATGCTGTCATTGATACAGATGTGTGCAAGTAGCGTGAAGAAAGTTTCCTCTGGTTGCAAGGAATGTATTTTTAAGACTTTTACTTCCTGTTTCATGCAGGCATGTCATTTTCCTTATAGCTGTGTTTTGACCATCTCTTCCCATTTCTTCCACAGTTAGGACAGGTTCAGATGGTCAATTTTGTCTGCATACAGTATTCCTTAAAGAGGATAATCCAAGCAGAAGGAGGTATCTTTGTTGTTGTTATGAACTCTGCCACTTCGGAGGTTACGAGAGAAACGTGCTGCTGCAGTCACAGACGTTTGCCATCAAGATTGTATGTATCCATGGAGATGCCTGTGCAGAGATGTATTCTTCCCGTGAATACATCCCCAGGGAAGCAAGAGAAGTCTTACACGGAGAGAGTGAGAGAAAAACTGCCTCTATGAGCCATTATATATATCAGAAAGGCAGGGCTATGAGGGAACAGGGCTTTCTTAATGATCTTCAAGCTGTGTGCTTGGGGTGATACGGCACCTGAAGAAGCGTACTATTATTGCCCAAGACAGGGAACAAAGTTTAATCTCTAAGTAGGCAGTTGGGTGCCCTCCAAAAATGTTTTGGCTACAAATTCTATGCAGTTATTTTCCCACCTTGCCTTCTGGTCCATGCCATGTAATGGGGTTGGTCTTTATTAAGTGTGTGTGTGTGTGTGTGTGCCTGTCTGTTAGAAGTTTTCAAACTGTTAAAAGGCACACCTTTTAATTCCCCCCTCAATTGAATGCATGCATATTTTTTAATGTGTACTTTTCAAATACATCAGTTTTATCTGACACATTTTCTGTTCAATGTCCTGAAGTGCATGGATCACTGAGTACAAAGTAAGTCCAATCTGCCTCAGTTTCTGTGTGTGCTACAGAGCAAGCATAGTGTAGTTGTTTGAGCATTATGACCCTGGTTTGATTCTCTGCTTAGCCATGGAAACCCAGTGGGTGACCTAGGGTGCATCATATGCTCTCAGCTCCAGAAAAAGCCAAGATAGGCTTGCCTTAGGGTTGCCATAAGTCAGAAACAACTTGAAGGCACACAACAACAATAACAAACAGACTAGGAAACTCTACAAAATAAGGTAACAACAACAACAAAATGGAATAGGTCAGAGCCCCTGTTCCTCAGCTCCACTGTTTTGACTTGGTTCTGGGTGCTGGCTCTTGTGTTCTTAGTATATTGCCATGTAAAGTTGAAAGTCTAACCACCTCTGATTAGTCATGCCAGGTTGTACCCAGCTCTGCTTGACTTCTTTCCCTTCAACTTGTGTACAGCAGACAGTCCCATGTGATATGATAATTGCTCTGTAAGTATTCATTCATTCCTCAATTTCAAAACAGGTTTGGAACATCTGATGCTGTAAGACATACCATGGGCAATAGAGCAGTCAGAGACCATACTGGTTGCAACAAGAAACAGGCCCACCATGTGAAACTCCCTCTGATGGGAAGGGCAGTTTTTATTGGCTGTTGTTTCTAAACAGGACCTAAAGATGTAGTTGGTTCCATCTGCTTTTAATTGATAACTAGAGCCTGAACCATGCTTCTGTATTGTAATGTTCACTATCAAGCTCTCTTAAATGGTGGCTTTCTTGACTGAATTATTTACTGTGAATTTTGTATTATATTTTCAGTTTCTTTGTTATTACAGTGGGCTCTCCAATTTTGCTGGTTCAGCACTCATGAACTTATTTGCAGGTTATTTTGTTTAATTAATTTATTATTTTTAAAAAACATCTTACTCTATTTGCCCCTGCCACATAAAAAATATGTTCTCTCCAGGAATCTCCACTTCTGCCAGAACTGGACCATGGAGTTATCCTCGAGGACCTAGAGATTGCTAGACAGAACACTTCTTTAGGCATTGCTAGGTTCTCCAGAAAACTCTATAGAATCATGTTGGAGGACCTAGAGATTCCTAGACAAGCGTTCTCAGGTTAAAAAAAAAAATAGTGGTTGTGATTTTTATTTTGGGTTTTTCCACTTTTGCAGAAGTCTTTCATCCCTTCGCCCCCACAAAACTGGAGGCCTCACTGTATTTCACTATTGCTTAGACCACTGTATTGCCTAGAAGAATATTATAAAAATACCTTTTATCTTTTCTCCTTCTTCTCCATCTCCTCCCCTGTCATCAGCATGATGTGGGATGGAGTGGAGAAAAAGGAACATGTACAGACCTCAGACCTTTTATGTGAAAATATGAATATATGGTCCTTTTAGTTCAGGTCCTGAATTTTGACAAGCAGATCACAGAATCATAGAATAAGAGAGCTGGAAAAGACCACAGAGGTTGTAGTAATGACATGATCCTTTAAGTTGTTCCTGGACTGCAAGTCCCATAAGCCTAGGTACACAGACAGTGGCAAGGGATGTAGAAGAGCTACATATTTCTCAATCTTGGTACACTGTCCATTTTCCAATGTATACAAATGACAGCCAGCAATGTGTAGTGATTACAGATGTGATTACAAATTGGAAGATGCCAGTTTACGCAAATCCTCACTCAGCCATGAAGCTTATTTGGGCAACTCTGAGGCAATCATAGCCTCTCAGTCTAAGCTATAAGGTTGCTGTGAGACTTTAGATGAGTGGGGGAGGGCAAACCATGTACATTGCCACAAGGTCCATGTACAAACAGAGGGATGTGTAAATGTAATAGATAATTTTTGCCTTATTTTCACCAGAGCGTAGAACCTCTCCTTTTTTGGACTACACTCCCCAGAACGCCCTAGCCAAGATAACGTGTGACCATGCTGGCTGAGGGATTCTGGCAGTTATCATTAAAAAAAATCTTAACTCCCTCCTCCCTGTCAAGTTCTGGTTTTCTCTACTGGTCAACCACAACTGTCTCCCATCCATCTTTTATTAGGCATTGGCTGAAGTGGCTGATTTCCCTGGCTGAAGTGCTTGATTTCCCAATCAGGCAAGAACACTAGTGTGTTTTATTTTATAAATTAAGGGCTGATTTCCACTTGCTCAGTTTTCAACTTTATGGTAGCATAGAAGAGGCTCTGATGCCTCATGTTGCTCTCCTGTGTCACAATGAAAAAATCTGTTACCCTGTTTACTGGGGGCCCTGGGAGGGACACCTAAATAACCTTACAATTAAGCAAAGTGGGGGAAATTAGTCAAGAGCACTAGTTGGCACTACGAGAGGCAGGGTAACGCAGCAGGATCTTATAACTCAATGTTTACGGGGTCAGGCCAAGTCAAGAAGAAAACCGTGTTGGAAATAATGAATGATCTTTAATAAATACAGGCACACGGTGTAAGCAACACACGCACACACATAACTAAGGAAAATAAAGGTGTGAGTTTGATAGCGGGATTTTCAGAGGGATAGTTGATTCAGGTGATACGGAACCTTTTCCTGGAGCCTGGAAAGAAGATAGAGAGCGAAGCTGGGGTGAGATGTATCTCAGCATGTGGAGCTGAGGGGAAGCTCGCCAAGCAAAGTGGCAGCAAGGCGGTCTGGAACTCAGGAGCGATCCGAGGATGGTCTCGGAATGAGAGGGGTTTTTATAGAGGGAAATGTGACTGCAGGCTATGCCGTACTTGGGGAAAACAATGCGTTTTAGGAGCGGGACAAAGCTTTGGAAAGGTCAGAATTTAGTATGATTGAGTTAAGTCCGAATTGACAAAGAGTTAGCCAGTATGCAAATGCGGAGTGCTTGGCAGCTGAGTATTCAGTTTGCCAGGTTGCCTGCTCGGGGCAGGGAGTCCTTTGTTAACAGCGTGCATACATAAAGAAGGTGTTCACAGAGAGGTCACCTAAAGCAAGGATCTAGCTATTTCTGGCCTGCCTGGGTGGAGAATGGAATGTTCAGCAATTAATAGCCGAGCCTAGTCTGTGCTTGTTCGGGGGCCTCACAAACACGTGGAGAGGGGTGGTAGAAGAGAGCCAAATTATTGATATCAAAATGATATCTGGGGGTATCTCCAAGTAGGCCTAAACTGCAGTAACAATCCCCCCCCAAAGATGGGTGATATAGGGACAATATCGGTCATTTTCCAATTAAACATTTTAAAGCAATTTTAGCACCAAATAGGGGTCTACAGGATCACAGGTCGTATCACTCCTTAGGCAAAGGGGGCTTTTGCAATGAGCACGAGGGACCCCTACCTTATAACAACATTTCTAACTAAAAACCTAAACCTAAACACATTCACACAACAACAAACAATAGCAATGAATGGTAAGCAATAACCAATGAAAGAACCCTCCCACCAATGGAGAAAGGCAATATAGCAATGCAATATGAAATAATCAATGAAATACTGTAAATCCAATGCAGAGTCTGGCAACAAAGGCAATCCAAGGAGCAGTCAGTTCAATGTGGATAATGAAATGAGAGTTCGTAGTCCGGGGGAGGTGAGGTGCAAGCAAAAGTCTCTGCACCCCACCCTGGGAACAGGAAAAATCTCGTAGCTGGAGCAAATGAGCAATATGAGTCCATCCAGAAAGCGGAGTTGGAACAGCAACAAAATGTCCAAGTCTGTAAACAAGCTAGCCAGGGATCGCTAGCTCCTTGCAGGAAGCGCCTTGCAAAGTGTCAGCAAGAGGAATAGTCCAAAAGGCAAATGCAAAAGTTCTTGAAGCCAAAGAGTTCGGCAAACAGTTCTTTAAAGTCTCTGGGGAGTGGCTGGATCACTCCTTCTGGGGTCCCACAGCGGCATCAGAGGACTCGGGTTGTCTCCTCGGGCCTGGCTCCTGACTGGAGCGGTGGTGTTACGGCTTTCACACACCCCCCACGGTGCTCGGGGAGTGATGGTCTGGTCCAAGGGCCGACCTGGTTCTCTGGAGCTGTCAAACTGTAGCTTATTGGTATAAGACTAACATTCTTAGCAGCCAATGTAAAAGATTAATGCAAATTTCCATCTCAAAGCCTATGGGAGTTGGGATCGGGGTCAAAAGCAAATTATCCGGGGATGATGGGAGCCTCAGTTGGTATTTAACAAGATGCCAGGCAAAGTTGCTAACACGGAGGATGCAGGGGTGACTGCCTCAGACCTTATCCTCCCTCGGGTGAAGATCAGTCTGACCACACCTCAGTAGAGGAGGGCCCTCCGAGCAAGGTGTACCATTTGTGTTAGATCGGTCATGCAACAAATATCATGGTGTAATATGAGAGGGCTGGTAATGCAATCCTTTGTATTTTGTTGCCCTATGCCGTGAGCATATAGGCACAACTTGTAGAGGTGCTTTTTGCAAATGCAGTGGTACCCACTTGCTCAGTTGGACTAGGTTAGGCTCTGGTCTTATTATTTTGCCCTCTGCCTGGTGGTGAGGGCTCCCAAACTGATGAAAAAGAGAGCCAAATCCAGAGACAAGCGAGTGTTACGGTTGCTCATTGCCAGAGTGGATGCTGACTCTCCCGGTGATTGGTCAGGATGGTTGGACATACGTATGCAAATACTCTATCAGCATATGCAAACTAGACACAATGCACCGGGCCGGTCGTCCAGCCAATTGTGTGGGTCTCCTGCTCTTATGGGCATCGGAGGCTAGATCTGAATTTAGGGATTCAAGGCC
>CAOLHI010006066.1:0-24712 GCA_948474755.1 Ctenosaura bakeri | reverse complement strand
TTTAACCCAGGGAAAAACCCCTTTTAAAAATTTAGCGGGGCCCGCTTTTTTTCCCAAAACCCCCTTTAGTTCCCCTTTTCCCCCCGGATTTAAACCAAAGCCCCCGGGGTTATTTAAAATTTCCCCTTAAACCCTTGTTTAAAGGGGGGCTTTAAAAAATCCTATCTTTTTTAAACCATTTTGGGTGAAAACCCCCCCCCCCCCCCAAAAAAAAAAAACCCCCCTTTTTTGGCCCCCACCCCCCTTTTTCCCCCCCCCGGGTTTTCCCGGGGAAAGGGGCCAAAACCCCAAACCCAAAAATTAAAAATTAAAGGCGGGGAAAAAAATTTTTTTTTTAAAATTCCCCGGTTTTTTGGGGATTGCCCCCAAGGGGCCCTTTTCCCCTTTGGGGGGACAAAAACCAAACCCCAATTTCCCCGTTTTTTGGGAAACCCCGACCCTTGCAAAACCCTTTTTTTAAAAATTTTTTTAAACCCCCTTTTATTTGCCATTTTGAGTTTCCAAATTTAAAATAAAATTTTTTCCCCCCAAAAATTTAACCCCAAAAACTTAAAAACCCCCCCCTTGTTAAAAAAGGGGGGGGAAAAAAACCCACGGGGGGGTTTTAATTAGAAAGGCCCCCCAAAAGGGGGGGGGTTTGGAAGGGGGCCTGGGGCCCAAAAAAATTTCTTTCCAAAAATGTCCAAAAAAGGGGGGGAAATTTTAAATTTTTCCCCCTGGGGCCCATCAGTTCCCCCCCCCGGGGGGGTTTTCCCCCCCCCCTTTTTTTTCCCCCCGGGTTTAACCCAAAAAACCTTTTTGGGGAAAAAATTTAATTTTTAACCCCGGGGGGTTTTGGGGTTTAAAAAGGGTTTAAACGAAAGGCCCTTTAAAAAAAACGTTTTTTTTTAAAAAAAATTTTTAAAAAAAAAAATCCCAAAAAAATTTTCCCGTGGGAAAAAGGGCCCCTTTTTCCCCAAAAAAATTTTTAAAAAGGCCCCCCCAAAACCCCCGGGGTTTTTTTAAACCCCAAAACAAATTTTTTTAAAGAAACCCAAACCCTTTAAAGGGGAAATGGGGACCCCCCCCCTTTTGCCCCCCCCCGGGGGAATTTCCTTTGAATTTTTAAGGGGAGGGGGAATTTAAATGTAAATTTTTTTTAATTTTTCCCAAAAAAAATTTTTAAAAGGGGTTTTTAAAGGGGGAACCCAAAAGGGTTTTTAAACTTTAAAAAAATTTAAGCCTTTGTCTTTTTTAAACCCCGAAGGGGGGGGGAAAGGGGTTTAAAAGAAAGGGCCCCCAAAGGGGTTTTTTTTTTAAAAAAAATGGGGAAAAAAAAAAAAAGGGAAAAAAAAAAAAAATTTTTAAAGGAAAGTATTGGGGTGGGCCCCAAAATTTTTGAAAAGGGGGGGTTTTAAAAAAACCCAAACTTTTTGGCCCAAAATTTTCCCCCCCCCCAAAACCTGGGAATTTTTTTTTTCTTTTTTTTTTTTTTTTTTCCTTTTTTTTTCCCTTTTTAAAAAAAAAAAAAATTAACCCAAAAAACTTAACCTTTCCCTGGGAAAAAAGGGGGGAAAAAATCTTTTTTCCCCCCCAAAAAAAATTTCCCAAAAGGGGAAAAATTTTTTCCCTTTTTTTGGGAAAACCCCCAAAAATTTTTTTTTCCCCCAATTTTTTTGTATTTTAAAATTTTTTTTTTTTCCCCTACCTTTTCTTTTTTCCAAATTATAAATAAAAACAAAAATGTTTCTTTGGGAATATAAATTGATAAAAACCAAAATTGGGGGCCCGGATGAAGGGCTTGGGTTTTACTTCCCTTCCCCTTGGTTCACCTATCTCCAGACCATTTTAAATCCTCTTTCCAAAGTCTACCCCAAACCACTAGTCAGGGTGTGGCTTTTAAATAAAATTTGATTACTAAAATTTAAAATTTTCCAAATCCCGAATTGTAGTGGCCATTGAGGTGTGGCCAAATGTACTTTCCTCCTTTTGGTTAAATTCACCTAAACTTTAAGAGGACTCCTTTTTTCTCCAGTAACTGACCAAAGGGGCTTGATTCAGGTAAATTTCTTTCCTATTAAGAAACCCGGTTAAAAGGTTTCCCATTTAGTTTAAAGAAATGCGATGTTCAAAAAAATTTTCCCAAAGGAAAAAAATTTGAATAAATCCCCCCATCACCCCCCAATTGGTTAAAGGGAAACACACCACGTATTTGGAAAACTAAGGGCAAAAGGAAACCCTTTTGTGGGGCCCAAGCCCTTTTAAGGGTTTCAAACCCCGGTTCTTGGGTGATGAAGGAAAGAACTTTAAAAAATAACGGAGGGAAGGTTTTGGAAAGTTCAATCAATCCTTTTTCCGGAAAGCATGCAAATTTGGATAAATTCCCTGGCCTGGTCGGTCTAAAAGGGGGACGGTTCCAACATGAAATTGTTAAAAAAGGGGGGAGTTCTTCCCCCCTTTTATTCTGACAAGGGGGTTTTGGGAAACGTCCCAAATATTTATTCTTAAGTACGTTTTTCTGGGTTTTGTCCTTTGCCACCCATTTTGGGTTATTTTTTAACTCATTATTATCCGGTTTTTTGCCTGCTTTAAATCCAGAATTGAAATTTTAATTTCATTTGGGAAATTCCCCCCTTTACCCAAAGGAATTTTGGGCCAAATTGCAATATGTTAAAATGGAGCCATCCGGGATGTAAGGAAAAGGGGGAAAATTTGGTTCTTTCCCATGGAAAGGTAGTAAAATTTAATTAAACCAATAAATCAAAAAGGGTAAGTGGAAACATTTGGGGGGGAAAAAGTTAAACCCTCACCCTTTTTTCCCGGGAAAGGCAACTGGAGGAACCTAATAATGGCGGGAAACACCTGAAAGCCATTTTTAATAAAGTTTAAAACCATGACATTATTACAACCCAACCATTCACAATTAATTCTGTAACCTTCCCGGGTCGGCTTTCATTTAAATTTCTGAGAAGGCCTTCTCCTTTTTAAAAAGGGAAATCTTTAACTTTTCCATTTTTCCTTAGGTAAAGTTACCCAAAAATTTTTTCCTGGGAGAAATTAGTTTTGGGACTTTCTCCTCCAATTAAGAAAGCCTCTGGGAATCTAGAAAAATTGGTTCCTTTAAAATTTTTGGGCCTTTTCTTACATTTTTTTTTAAAACCCGATTTCCTTTTTGGGGTTTTTCCTCGGGAGAAAACCGGGCCGGGGGGAACCCCGGAAATTCCCGAAACCAATTGCACAATTTTTCACAAAAAAACCCTTTCTGATAATTCTTTTTCTTTAATCGTTTTTAACTTATTTTTATTGGTAAGAATGTTTAATTGGGACATTGAAATTTCAAAAATATTTTTAAAAAACAAGACTAATTTTTGTATTAAATTTGCCCTTTTTGGGGGAAAAAAATTTCCCAAAACCAAAAATTTTGGGAAAAAGGGGGGGGGGGGAAAAAAACCCGGGGGGAAAAAAAAAAAAAAAATTTTTTAACCGGGCCCCGGGGCCCGGGGGGGCCCCCCCTTTTTTTCCCCCCCTTTAAAAAAAAGGGGGGGGGGCCCCAAAAACCCCTTGGAAGGGGGGAAAAGCCCCCCTTTTTTCCCCCCCAAAAAAAGAAAAAAATTGTTTTTTTTTTTTAAAAAAGGGTTTCCCCCTTTTTTTTTTTGGGGGGGGGTTTTGGGGGGGTTTTTTTTTAAAAAAAAAATTTTAGGGGGCCCCCCGGTTTTTAAAATTTTGGGGGGGGTTTTTGGGCCCTTTTGGGGCCCCCTATTTTCCCCCCCCCCCCCCCAAAAAAAAAAGGGGGGGAAAAATTTAAAATTTTTTTTTTGAAATTTTCCCCAAAGCGTGTAAAAAGGGGGGGGGCCCCCGGGTTTTTTGGTTTTGGGGGGGGGGGGCCCCCCCCAAAACCCCCAAAACCAAAAAAAAACCCCCTTTTTCCCCCCCTTTTTCCCCTTTTTTTTCCCCCCCTTTTTTTTGGGGGGGAAAAAGGGGGGCCCCCTTTTTTGGGGGGGCCCCCAAAAAGGGGGGCCAAAAAAAACCCAAAACCCCCCCCCCCGGTTTTTTTCCCCTTTTAAAAAACCCAGGGGGTTTAATTAAAGGGGGGAAAAAAAAAGGGGGTTTCCCAAAAAACCCAAAAGGGGGAAAATCCCCAAAACCATGTTTTAACCATTTCCCTTTTTTTTTAAAAACCAAAGGCCCCTTTCCTTTTTAAAAAAGGCTAAAATTTGGGGGGGGCCAAAAAAAACCCCCCCCTTTTTTAAAAATTTTCCCCAAAAAAAAAAAAAAGGGCCCCCCAAAAAAAAAGGGGAAGGGCCCCCCCAAAAATTTCCCCCCCCCCCAAAATTTTTTTAAAGAATTTAAAAAAAGGGGGGAAAAAAAAGGAAAAGGGGGGGGGGGGAAAAAAAAAGGGGGTTGGGAAAGGAAAAAGGTTGGGGTTTTTTTAAAAAAAAAAAATTTAATTTAAACCCGGGGTTTTTCCCATTTTTTTTGGGGGGCGGGGGCCCCGGGCCCCCCCTTTTCCCCAAAAGGGGTTTAAGGGAAAAACCCCTTTCCCGGGAAAATTTTTTCCCCTTTTTTAATTTTTAAAAACCCCTTTGGGGTTTTTTTGGGGGGTTTTTGAACCCCCGGGTTTTTTTTTTCCCCCAAAACTTTTTTCCCCCCCTTTTTTCCCCTTTAAAATTTGAAAAAGGGTTTTTTAAAAAAACAATTTTGGGTTTTTTTTCCCCCCCCCTTTCCCGGGAAAGGGGAAAAAAAAAAAACCCCAACAACAAAAAAAAAAAACCCCCCCAAAAAAAAAGGGGGGCCCCCCCAAAACCGGTTTCCCGGGGCCCCCCCGGGGGGAAAGGGGGCCCCTTTTTTTTCCCCCCCCCTTTGGGGGAAAAAAATTTTTTTTTTAAAAGGGGAATGGGGGGGGGCCCCCCCTTTTTTTTTTTCCCCCCTTTTTTAAAAAAGGGGGAAAATTTTTGGGGTTTTTTTTTCCCCCCCCCCGGTTTTTTTTTTCCCCCCCCCTTTCCGGGGGCCTTTTTTTTTGGGGGGTTTCCCCCCCCAAAAAAAAAAAAAAGGGGGTTTTTAAAAAAAAAAAAGGGGGGGGGGTTTTTTTTTTTCCCCCCGGGGGGCCCAAAAAAAGGTTCCCCCCCGGATTTTTTTTTCCCCAAAAAAAAAAAAAAACCCCCAAAAATTAAAAAAAAATTTTTTTTTTTTTTTTTTCCCCCCCCCCGGGGGGTTTCCCCCCAAAAAAAAAGGGGAAACCCCGGGGGCCCCCCCGGGGGGAAAAAAAAACCAAAAAAAAACCCCCGGGGCCCCGGGAAAAAAAAGGGGAAAAAAAAATAAAAAAATTTTTTTTTGGGTTTCCAAAAAAGGGGCCCCCCTTTTTCCCAAAGGGGGGGGGTTTTTGGGGGGGGGTTTTTTTCCTTTTTTGATTTTGGGGTCCCCTTTTTCCCCCCAAAAAGGGGGTTTTTTTTTTTCCCCCCTTTTAAAAAAAGGGGGGTTTTTTTTTAAAAAAAAAATTTAATTTTTTTGGGGGAAAATTTTGGGGGGGGGGCCCCCCCAAAAGGGGCCCTTCCCCCCCCCTTTTTGGGGGGGGCAGTGGGGGGGGGTTTTTGGCCCCCCCTTTTTGGGGTTTTGGGCCCCGGGGGGGCCCCCCCCCCCGGGGCCCCCCCGGGGGCCCCCGGGGGGGAAAAGGGGGGGGGTTTTAAAAAGGGGGGGGGCCCCCCGGGGGGGGCCCCCTTTCCCCCCCAAAGGGGGGGGCCCCCCCTTTTCAGGGGGGGTTTTTTTAAAAAAAAATTTTTTTTTTTGGGGGCCCCGGGGTTTTTTTTAAAACCCCTTTTTTTTAAAAAAAAAAAATTTTTGGGGCCGGGGGACTTTTTTTTCAAAAGGGAAAAAACCCCCCCCCCCCCCCCCCCCCTTTTTTTTTTTTTTGGGGGCCCCCCCTTTTCCCCCTTTTTTCCCCCCAAAAAAAGGCCCCAAAAAGGGGCAAAAAAACCCCTTTCCTTTTTTCCCCCCCCCTTTTTCCCCCCCCCTTTCCCCCCCCCCCAAAAAAAAACCCCCCCCCCCCCTTTTTTTTCCCCGGGGGGGGAAAAAATTTTGGGGCCCCCCCCCCCGGGGGGGAAAAGGGGTTTTTTTTTTGGGGGGCCCCAAACCCCGGGGAAAAAAAAAAAAAAAAAAAAAAAAAAAGGGGGGGGGAAAAAAGGGGGGGGGGGGGTTTTTTTTTCCGGGGGGGCCCGGGGAAAAACCCGGGGAAGGAAAAAATTTCCCCCTTTTTTTAAAAACCCCCCCCCCCGGGGGGGGGGGGGGTTTTTTGGGGGAAAAAAAAGGTTTAAAAAACCAAAAAAAAAAAAAAAAAACCCCTAAAAAAAAATTTTTTTGGGGAAAAAGGAAGTTCCCCCCCCCCCCCTTAAAAAGGCCCGGGGAGGGGGACCTTTTTTTTTTTTTTTTGGGGGGGGGTTTTTTCTTTTCCCCCCCTTTTTTTTTTTGGCCTTTTTGGGGGGGGGGGGAAAAAAAACAAAAAACCCCGGGGAAAAAAAAAAAAAAACCCCCCCGGGGTTTTTCCCCCAAAAAAAACCCTTTTTTGGGAGTTTTACCCCGGACTTGTGGGATATTAGATTCATTTGATATCAAGAATTTGGCCTTCTTTACCCATTCCTCTCCATGTGTTTCGAGGCTTGTTCAATTTGTTTCCCCAAAAATTTCCTTTAGAAAAGCCCCAAAAACATATTATTATCAAAATATCATGGTCTGTCAATTGGCAGGTCTTTTGGGGGATGTTTTCTTTTTCCCTTTTTTTTTTTTTTTTAACTTTGGGGAATAAGTTCCTTATGATTCTGGAAGAACAGCCTACTTTGCTTTTTTAAGGCTGCATTTTTAAAAGGAGATACATTTGTGAAAATAAAGAGGTGATTTTTCCCCCAGATATCTAATATGTGAAACTTATTTAAATGTTTTGCTCTATTAGAATTTTACTGAGTCTCCTTTATTATTTTTAGTTTTTAAACTTTTTGTGTTTAATAGCTGTATGTTATTGTGATATTTTTTTCCCAAGTCTAAAAATAAATAACTATTAAGAGAAGCATTTTAACAAATCACTAGCTTTTTTGTTGTCTTGATGAGCAATTTGAGTCAGGCACAAGCATTTCTCCCAAAAGAAACTGATTTTTCCATTGGTTGTCTAAGTGTATGATTCTGATCTAGGCTGCTTTGGATCCTGAGTCCCAGTTTGACATGAATTTAAAACCCAAATTTGGGAAAACAGCCCGTTTTGGGGCACTGCTTTGTGGGCTTTTTAAAAGTCTTATGTTTAAACCAGCCCCAACGTCCCCTTTTAAAAATTTAAAAACAGTTGGTAAGTAGAAGATTAAATAGATAAACTTGGATAAAATTTATTTGGGGCCTTTTATTAGTTGTACTGAAGATTCCCAAAGTTCATTCCCAAATTGAACACGCTCTCTGAAACATTTTATACTTTTTAAGTAATAAAAATGAGCCATGTGTATATCTGAAAGATGCATGAAATGTATTCCAGTCAGACTAAAACCATTATTTCCCATATGCCATATGATCATACAGGTCTCCCTCTGCATTTGCTAGTTTGACTTTCACAAATTTGATTATTTGTGAGGCGCATGCTTCCCCCCGCCCCCTCCTCCCATTCCCTTGCACTCTTCACCCAAGGGTTGCAAGGCTTGTGTTTTTAAAAAAGATTTTTTTCCCCCCTTCAGTGAGCAAAGCCACCCCACCCACTGCTGGAGGCATGTCCTTTATGCTCTTAGGCTGCACATTCTGCTGTATAATGGTTGAGGGCTGGTTTATATGCTCTCTTTTCTCCTACTTGTCACCTCTGGGAGGAATCTCCCTTTCCCCAAGATGGGGGGCCAGAAATAGAACACGAGAGCTCAGCACTCCGCTCTTCTCCATCTGAGGGGAAAGAACTGCTAAGACGTTTATTGTGTCTTTTCTTTTCCCTCCACCGAAGGAGCACTGGGGCCAGAAGCAAGGGAAAAGGGAGGGGGGGGCCCTGGAGGAGAAGGGGAGGGGGGAAATTTGGGGGGGAAATTTTTTAAGTTTTTTACTTTTGTGAGGGTTCTGTGCCCTGAACCTTGTGAATCTTGAGGATCCACGATACTTGGAAATTATAATTAAAAATGACAATATTAATTTGTTGTTTTAAAGTTTGGTAGGGTGAAAATTAATTTATCATATGATTGTAAAAACTTGTGAAATCATTAAAATTTTTAAAAAGCCCTGGGATGTGTAGATGACATCTTTGATTGTGGCTGTTGCCCACTAGTTGCCCCTTTTTTTATAGGTTCTTTTAAAAGCGCTCATTTTTGAGGGGTCATTTTAAAGCTTCCCTTTATTCCTTTTCAAAAAAGTGGTATTCATGGGCCACTCTCCAGGGTTCAAAAAACAGCAGCTGTTCTTAAAATGTGTTATATGTTCCAGTTTGAAGATTAGCAATTTCCCAACTGAGTTCTTTTCAGAATTGTCAGCTGAACACCATCTGGACATGGTGGTCATTTCTTATTGTCAGTGTGGGAGGTTAAGGTCTTCCTCTTCTGTCATCACTCTTTGGCCTCATTCAAGTTCCCCCGAAAACATTCATTCAGGGTAGGTATTTGCCCTGTATCTTCTTCAGCACTGAAGGAAAAGAATCCACTCCGCTCCCCTGCAATCTCCTTCTCTTTCTTCAGAACTTCTACCACACCTTTAGGTCTACAGGCACAGCCGAGCTTAAATGAATGGATTTACAGTCATGAGATGTTTGAACAGAAAAATATTTAGACTAAATGTACAACGGGGGGGTTCAGAACCCACCCGCACAAGATATCTGTTTTTGATATAAAACCATTTGGCCTCCCTCTGCCACCCCGCTTCACGTGTTTGCAAAGGGCCCCCGGACAAGCACGTACACAGGCCCTGGCCGGTAAATGTTGGACATTCTATTCTCCACCCAGGAGGCAACACAAAAACCCCTCCGTTGCTTCAGGGGCCCTTTATGCAGACACCTCTTTTTTCTTAAGGCGACTCTAAACAAAGAGGGCCCCCTTTGGCTGATAGTCTTACAATGCCAAGCTATTTGCATATTGGCTATACTATTGTTAAAATTGCACTAAGCCCATCATGCTAAACCCCTTGGGGGTTTCCGAAAGCTTTGTCCCACTCCAAAAATCGCATGGTTCTCACCGAGTATGGCATGAACCCGGCACAATTACCCCCTAAAAAATTTTCCCCCTTTTGGGGAACCACCTCGGATCGCTCGCTTAATCGGATCACTCTGGACTTCCATCCTGTCTTGCTGTCGTTTTGTCTGAGAGTTCCCCCCGAATCGCGCTGAGCTTTCTTCCCCACCATCTTCCAGCTTCTACAGGACTACGAGGAAAGGGGGTTGTATCACCCATTTCCCCCGGGAAAATTCCATTTCTAATTCCTTAAGTGAGCTGTGTGTGTTTGTGGTTTATTCACTGTTTGTTTGTCCTTTGATATAGAGACATATTTGGTATTTTAGAACAGTCTGGCTGCTTACTACCTGACCCCGTAGACATTGGGTTAGAAGATCCTTGCTAAATTACCCTCCCTCACGCTAGCTTAAGAGAGTGCTCCAGTTAATTCCCCAAAATTTCATTTTGTTTTTCTTTGGGGGGCCCCCCCCCACCCCCCAAAAGGGTAACACTAGGAATCTGGAAGGGAAAATTTTATTAGGTCCCATAAGCTTACAATGTGATTTAGCTCCCCTAGGGTAAAGTGGTTCTCTCCAGGGGGGTGTTGATAGTTTCTTCCCATTGGCCATGCTCTTACAGACTGATGGGGGAAATACAATCCAACAACATCAGGAATGTTGCAAGGTGGCCACCCTACTTCTAGAGTTTATGGGGCACTTTAAAAAAAACACACACATCTTGAGCTATAATTTGATGTCAAAATTTGGAGGGGCATTTAGGCTCCCTGAGATGGAGTGGAGTAGCATTGGTCTGATCATGGGTGCACCTTTGCAACATTACAAGGGTCACAGTTTCCACATCATTTTTATAAAACCCATGCACATATTAGACATATACATCTGGATCAACCTTTCTAAGGGGTTTTTTCCAGTCCTGCTGGCACTTGGACTTAGGGCTACTAGGCCTTTTCTAGTCTAGAGCTTTTTGTGCTGAGTATATGCGCTCCTTTTAGTATTTTTATATTTTTTTTAAAAAAAAATGGAAGAGATGCATGTATAGTTTGGAAGGTATCATATTAAAAATTGTACTCTACCTCTTTTAAAAGTTTGTACCTAAGATTTCATTCTGTCATTATTAGATCATGTAAAGGAACCCAAATACTCTGTTGCCACTTCTTTCAGATTCTCCCATTAACCCTTTAAAAAATGACTTTTTTGGAATGAATCTGGGGCCACCCCCACACTACACTGCTGTACTGCAATTTTCCATTTTCTTTCTTTCTTTCTTTCTTTCTTTCTTTCTTTCTTTCTTTCTTTCTTTCTTTCTTTCCCTTTAAATTTTTTTTAGAAATAAAAAACCCCACAAGTTATTCTTCCATAACATCGTATTCAATTTTCTTATAACAAACGTATTCTAAACTCATGACATTCCATTCATTGTTGCTTCTAAGTAAAATTAAATTAAAACAGAACATAAAATTTTGTTTCTACTTCCTTCTTACCCTCCCTTGGAGATAAATTTCCCCTATCTGTATCATACACTTCCTTTTCGTTTGTTATCCTCTTTCAATTTCATTTTTTTGATCTGTGAAAATTACTCTTTTTCCTTCTATTCGTGCTCCACCTATAAAATACTATAGATTTGTACATCTGTACATACTCAAATAGCTTTCTTAAGAAAAACTGGCAAAGGAATAACTGACAGGGGAAATTTCCCCTTTAGAGTTGATGGGGGCAGGGGGTAGGAATTGTCCAAAAACTTAAATTTTTCCAAAAATGGGGTACGGAAATTAGTCAATGGCTATCAGTGGACTTTGAAAGATGGGAAATGCCTGAGATTACAAGCTTCTGTCCAAAATGAAAGCTGGAAGGACAGGTAAATGTTTGTAGCTGAAAGGCAAGGCTGGATTAATAGTATCTACTCTTATCTATTTGAATTATAACCTGCTTTTGTCGCCATGTGGCTTACAATACAAGTTAAAATTGGTAAAGTAATATGTGGCTATTTTATTTTTTAAAAAACATTAATCAGTCAAGTTAAAAAATGACTTGCAACATGTTAATCTGGAACAATTACAGACACTTAATGTGTACATTACATGTTTAGAAAAGCACGTTCCTCTCCCCATCCAGTTAAAAGCTGCAGGCTTGTCAAAATAGGAAAAAAATTTTTCTCCTCGAAAATGAGACCAGAGAGTGGGGCCTTTTGAGTCGCCTTGGGGAAAGAGGTGAATAGCCCAGGACAAAACCACCAAGAAGGTTCCCCTTTGGGATGAGCTGGAAAAGGGGGACGGTGGAGAGAAAGCCCACCCCCAAAGATCAGAAGACTGGGAAGGGTGCTAAGGGGAAGTAAAGGTCTTCAGACGTTGATCCCCCCTTTTCCCCGTTCCTTGTCTGAAGTACAGCTCCCCTTTTACAATCTTGAAAAGAACCATGTTTGTATGCCCCAGCCCAAGACTAGGGTTCAGGGTGCCTATGATGGATGGTGAGAGTAGGAGGATGCAAAACTGAGCTGAGAGACATAGAGAGGGCAGATGCAACAGAAAAGCTGTGTGGAGTTTGGCAGCTCTCACACGGGGCCAAGGATTTGGGGGAGCAAGGAGGGGCTGTTTTGATGTTACAGTTTATTTGTATTTATTTATTTATTTATTCCCTTTATTTATTCCTGTTTTGATTGATCTCAGGTGTATTTTGCGTTAATTTCTTTTGCAAACCATCTGCAGCCTAGAATGTGGAGGGAAGTGGGAAAATTAATAAAATTTAAAATTTAAAAGAATAAATGGGATTAAGCCTTTTGTCTCCTAAAAGTACTTTAGCCATCCCAGAAGTGGGGGGAGAAAATTCTTGGGAAACCAGCCCGTAATCATGTTGTACTTGCTTTTTTGTTTTTTATGCCCCCATTGGAAAGCAATGTTCAGAGTCCTACATCTGAGCAGATACTGTGCTTGTAATGGTGTTCACAATCAGGGGCTGAGAATGGTAAGGGAGAAGTTACTTGACTTTTGTCTGGCTCTTCTCGCAGGCATTAAAGGGTAAAAGGAAAAATTTCAATGTCTTGAAGGTCATTTCACAAGAGCTGTCTTGCCCTTTTTCTGGGAAAAATCAACACCAGAGGTAAGAATTGTGTGTCCTTTGATATGTTTTGGACTGCAATGCCCAGGATTGCTTGCCCCTTTGGGTAGGATGGCCCAGAGTGCTGAGAGCAGAAATCCAACTACATCTGGACAGCCCGATATATCCTGATAGAAGGCATGCTGTGTGTATATGTTTATTACCCATTAGTAGCTCTGACACCAAATCTCAGGGTGGATTAGGACTCCCAGTAGATAAACATCTGGAAAAGAGCCTTTCCCTCAGGTTATCCCGTCTCCTGCATTTGGAGACATCATGGGAAATGGGTGAAATACTGCACTCCTGGGGGGTGATTACTGTCTCTGAGTTGTGAACGTATAGTACTGCCCCCTTTTTAGTTGCGTTAGTGATTTCGTCATGCACAGGGGACATGTATAGGTTGGCTTTTAATTCCCTGAATATGGAGAATTTTAACTTTGGAACCAAAAAACCATTGTCCGATTTCTGCATCATCGTAAAGGGGAAAAGCTCCGTCTGGGGGCATTTGCTCAAAAGTTTTGGGATTTTTTTGTATTTCTTCTGTGGCAAGTTTTTTTTGGGGAATCACTCTTTCGAAAAGATAATGATCATTCATCTGATAATAGATTCTATGGAGACTTTTCCTCAGCTTTGTGTCAGCTTTAGCTCTCCTGTCAGGAAACCAGCCTGCTTGGAGCTGGTGGTCCATGAACCTGCAAGGGGCTAGTGGGAAACATTCCCCCCCCAGCAGCCCAACTGTGTCCTTTTCAAATGGATTCCAAACAGCCCTTGTTACTACAACAAACCTGTTACCAATCCAAAGGTTCCACTGCTCTCCCCCTCCTCTTCCTCATTCTTCTCTTTGTGGTTTTTGGAGTTGGTGTGAATGGAGGTGGTTTCTCCCTGCTTGTGATCCTTGTTAAAACCTCCTGACTTAGTGTTTGCGGGTTTTACTAAGACGACTTCAGATCCTCTGAATGTAAGTAGATTGTTGTCTTTTTACTTTTATAAGACAAAATTCAGAGTCCAACTGAACTACCAAACCCGGAAAATGCAGGGAGAAGAGTATGAAGGGGTTAAAAACAATAGCAATAGCATGTGTATTTCTATACTGCTTTCAGCTATGTGCTCTCTAAGCAGTGTACAATGTGTTAGCTAATTGCTCCCAACAAGCCTCCAAAAAAACATGGAGAGGAATAGGTAAAGAAGGCCAAATTCTTGATATCAAATGAATCTAATATCCCCCAAGTCCAGGTAGAAAAATACGGTAAAAAAGCTGATCTGTGTTTGAGAAACATCCTTGATTTGGGGGTTTTTTTTACAGACTTCTGGGGGTTTTGTTTGTCTGTTTGCTCTGGCCGGGTCCTCTCCCTAGCCCCAAAATTTAATTTACTACCAAGGGGGGGGCTGGGGCCATTAACTCCAACTAAACCAAATGACTTAAACTGGGGGGGGGGCCAGGGCTCTCTTTTTTTGCTCCCCCCAGCCTCAAACTCATTTCCAGAGGAGAAGGGGTGGGGGGGGCACCAGAAGACATCCTTGACTGAGTGTTTTTTAGAGGGCTTTCCCGGGCTGTGTTTGTTTGTCTGTCTGCTCTGTCCGTTCCTCTCCCCCGAGCAGCCTGTCAAGGATTTTCCTCAGACAGAGCTCACCTTCCCTTCTGTCCTCTGGAGATGAGCTTGATGGGCCCAGAGGAGGAGACAGAAAAAGGGTGCTAGGTCCTCCCCCCTGGAAAATCCCGTAGGTTACCCAAAGCTGGAGGCATGGGGGGAGGGGTACAATTAGTCGTTCCCGGGCCATCGGGCGAGCGCCGAGTGCTAGCGAGGCAGCATGGCCGATTCCCTCTTTTTTCATTTTGATAGTGCCAGTAAAATTGTGTTGTATTTTTCCCACCCAACTGCAGCGCTTTTCCCCTGCTGCAAGACCCGGACATGGTGCTATGGACTAGATATTCAGAAAATATCTAATTACTTCCTGGCGGAAGATGATAGGGAGATGTTTGGGCATGGCCGGCCAGGCATAGGTGCCTGTGGGGCCGCACGGGACTGAGACGGCAGAGGCTTTTGGTGCAGTGTGGGAGAGGGGAATTGGTTCTGCAGGGTCCTCACCCTCCGATAGTCTGCAGGGCACACAGTGGATGAGCAGAGAGCACCTGCTCCATGGCTAGGCAAACCTCAATCACCACGGCCGCCACTGTGGAGATCCCAAGACCGAACGTATTGCCTCCGTGTTACAATACAGCGGGGATGTGAGCCACCACATCCAAATCGCGGGCCACTTTGTCTCCTCCACGGAGATGGGTAGGCACATCTGCGTGCTGCTCTGAGGTGTGAGAACACACAGATGGTCTCCAATACTGGACCGCGGTGTTTGTAGTCCGGAAGTGGTACAACCACTGGTCCCTCTCCCCAATTCGCCAGACCTCGGTCCACCAGGTAGCCATCCTGTGCTAATTTCACCATTGTCCTGTAGGCTGTGGGACTAGGCGCAAGGAACTCTCATGAGCCAAATAATCGACGAAAGTGGCCCTCTTAGGTCCAAATTAAGCTCTCTCCCCCTCCTTGCTCTCATGGGCCCACTGCCTCTGCATGGTATCCACCACTATGCCCAGGAGCAGTGCAGGGAAAAGGTAGACAAGAGCACTGAAACACACTCTCCAGATCACCTCAGCCTCCATGGTCAAACTCTCACGGAAACCAGCACACAAAATGGCTGAATATCGCGCTCACGAGCAGGAAAAGTTCTTGTAGCCTCATATGGCGGAGAAAGAAATCCAACTTTGTGGGAGGCAAGGGCGCTAGTGCGCTACGTGCGTCCAGTACGTTGGCACGCACGCACGCGTGCACTGACGTACAAAGCAATTTAAAAACTGGCCAAACGGACGAATGGCCGTGTCACGGGCGAGCAATCCGATGCATGTGGTGTTTCAGACACGCTAGTGCGGATAATATCAGCCGTGTGGGAATGTTGATTCTGATGCGCCTTTGCGCAGACATCAATGAAACCAGCAGACCGTCGCTGCACGACTTCGGCAAACACCGTGTGGAAAAGGCAGAATGAGCTTAGCAATTACTGCTGTAATGACATTTACTTGTTATTTCATCACCATGTAGAGTTGCTCTCCAAATTTCATGGGTCCACTCTAGAACAGAAAGCAGAGATGCAAACACTGAACCTTCAATTGGACAGCTCCAGGCAAAAGGCAATTGCAACCTTCCACTGAGGCTCTTTGCCAACCACATGCTGTGTTCATTTTTACTTTTACTCCCTTGAATTGCTTTTTCTTCTGTGTGTCTTCCTGGCCACATCAGCTTGCTTCAATATACAAAGCTCAATTGATTTTTGCAGTGTGGTTGTTCAAATTTGCTAAAATAGAAATTTGCCTCAAATCCAAAGACCATGTTACTTACTGAAGTTTCTTTAGGCATATTTGGGAATCTTCTATAGGAATATTTCATAATGTATATGAAGCTACAGTGCACTGGGGCTTTTGCCAGGAGCTTGTAGTGACAGGAGAAAAAACTCTGAATTGTCTCGTGGGGCAGAAAGAAAAACCTATGGAAACTAGGAAATCCTTCCTTGCAGATGGAGATAGACAAAAGAAGTTGACATAGAATTCATTGCGGGCCCTTAAAAGCTACTGTGGGGTATAAAACTATGTTCACAGATGCGCCTTCCAGAGACAGGAAAATAGAAGAGCTGAGCTGATTTCTTAGAGAAGGGGAAGTGTGGAAAACACAAATACAAAAGGCACCCAGAGCCACACTCAAGGCCTGCCCCAGCCTGACACTTTGAACCACAACCCAGCCTCTGTCTCCACACAGGGAGATCTCTGGATAAAGCCAGGGCCAGGACAGACAGGTCGGGCTCAGTTCTCCCTCTCTGAGAACAGGACCTTCCTCGCTCTGCCTAGCTGGCTTCCACGGTTATCTCCCTTTACTGCTTTCCTTAAAATCTGCCCTTGCTATATAAGGACCAGCAGCAAATTATGTTTTCAAAGACAGTCCATGTTTAAATTGGAACTATGATAAAGATGATGGTGTTTGGTGGGTGTATCTCCAGGATGAGAATAAGACATTTAACTTTACATTACATTACCTTATTGGGATAAGATCGATACGCTGGAGCAGGGTCTCTGCGAGCCGCTCTTCCACCAACTACTGATACCACAACTGCATTCCTGGTTGCACGAGCCCGGCCCTCCTTATTTCTGCAGTGGCATTCTGGGTGCTGTAGGCAATGGGAGGGGAAGCGCAACGGGCACGCCTACAAACAAGCCGTACCACAGCGCAGGTGAGTACGCGGGCCCCCCAGAGCCTTGCACAACCAGGACACAATTTTCAACTTTGAAGCCAAAAATGAAAGGAGACATGTGCAGTTTCACGTTAGGTTCATGAGGATTGTCGCCTAAATGAAAGTGCGATTCATGCAACACCCAGCTGAGGGGCCCTCTCGCAAAAGAAACTGTGGAGGATTCTATGAGACTGTTATAAGGAAACAGAAAGTCAAACGTTTATTGTAACACTGTAAACTTAAATTTGTTTTGCTGTATCTAAATGTTTATGAAACAACACACCCCTCCCTCTCCCTTCTTCTCTCTCTCTCCACTCTGCTTAATTCATTGCCTCTCCAATACACCTGATTTCCCAGTTCTCTCTAACGCAAGCTCTTCAGCATTCAAACATCCCCCAGAAACTACCTAAAATCCCTTCTCTTTTTCCCTCTCCCAGTCAGTTAAACCCCATGCAGCCCTGCAGCCCCTTCCCCTGGACTATCCAACATTCCATTCAACCGCCAATCATTTTAAAGCCCTGAGGTTACCCAGGACTCTGAGTTGCCGAGCCCCTGTCCAGGTTCATCAGCAGGAAGTGACAGTCTGTGAGTGAAGAGGAGGCCAAAGGCTTAAAGAAAGACAAAGAGAGATGGAGAAGAAAAATGCAGTGCCTTCATGGGTGCTTTTTTACAGGCTTCTGGGGCTGTGTTTGTTGGTCTGTTTGCTTATCAGCCAGGTGCTCTCCTGAGCTTCACAGCCTGTCACTGACTAACCAGAGGGAACCTAGCAGCTGCTTTCTCTCCCTGCCCTCGTGGCCATCAAGCTCATCTCCAGAGAAGACAGAAGGGAAGGTGAGCTCTGTCTGAGGAAACATCCTTGACAGGAAGAGCAGACACGGACAACAACAAACAAACGCAAGCCCAGAAACTTGTAAAAAACACTCAGTGAGAAAGGATCTGTTCTCAGGCCTACTCACCTTCCATGGTCTCCTCTGAAAATGCATTTTGGAGGCTACGGGGAGAGCAAATGTGCAAAGAGAGCACTCACCCCACTGCCCAAAGAGCTAGTCAGTGGGTCAGTTGGAGTTAATGGTCCCTAGCTGCCTGCCTCTGGGTGGGAGTCAAATTGATGGTATTATCAGGGAGAGGCCCGGCCAGAGCAAACAAAACACAACCCCAGAAAGTGTGTAAAAAAAGCACCCAGTGCAAGGATGTTTGTCAAACACAATCAACTTGTTTCCAAAAAGTGACTTGTGGGATATTAGATATCATTTTTTTGATATGAGAGAACTTGGCCCTCTTTATCTATTCCTTACTGCATGTATTTTGAAGAGGCTTGTAGGGAGCGATTAGCTAACACATTGTACACTGCTTAGAGAGCACATAGCTGACAACAGATATGACAAGAGCAGCTGTGCCTATTGCTAATATTTGACCCCTTGATACTACTTTCTCCTGCATTTTCCAGTTTTTATTAGGAGACTCTGAATTTTGTCTTTTATAAAAGTCAAAAGACAACAATCTACCTTTTACATGAATCATATTAGTAAAAGCGGCAAACCGCTAAGTGCCGGGAGGCTCTAACAGAGGGCGGGAGAAACCACAAACAGCAAAGAAGTAGAGAAGGGAGGAGGGCGGTGAACCTTGGATCTGGTGACGGGTTTCTGTGAGTGAGCGAGAGATCTGGAAATGTCAAGGGACACAGTACTGGGGAGGGAGATGCTCCCGTAGGCCTTGGTCATGGACCACCAGCTCCAAGCAGGCTGGCTTCCCTGACAGGAAAACTAAAAGCCTGACACAAAGCTGAGGTGTAACCTGCCATAGAATCTATTATCAGATGAATGATCATTACGAGTAATTGACCAAAAAAAAAAAACTTGCCACAGAAGGAATATGCATTAAAAAATACTCGATAAAGTATTTATGGCGATATTTTGTCAGACGGAAGTGTCCTTACGATGAGATACAACGGACAATGGTTTTTTGGTACCAAAATTAAAAATACTCCTCAGGGAATTAAAAGCCAACCTATACATGTCCCCTGTGCATGACGAAATCACTAACGCAAACTGGAGCAGGGGGCACTGTATACGTTCACAACTCAGAGACATAATCACCACCAGGAGTGCATTGCTCTTCACCCATTTCCCATGATGTCTCCAAATGCAGGAGACTGGATGACCTGAGAGAAAGGCTCCTCCTCAGGAAATATTTGTTATTGGGAAATATGCCTCATCCACCCCTGATTTTCAATATCAGAGTTACTAATGCGGTAATGAACATATACACAGCATGGCTTGTATCAGGATATATCGGGCTGTGCCAGATGTAGTTGGATTTCTGCTCTCAGCACTCTGGGCCATCCTAGCCAATGGCAAGCAATGCTGGGCATTGCCATCCAAATAACAGTCTCAAAAGGACAGCACAATTCTAGCTCTGCTGTGATCTTTCCCAGAGCCAGCAAAGGGCAAGACAGCTCTTGTGAAATGACCTTCAAGACATTGAAATTATGACCTCTTATCCTTATGCCTCCGAGAAGAGCCAGACAAAAGTAGAATAACTTCTCCCTTACCATTCTCAGTCCTGATTGTGAACACCATTACAAGCACAGTATCTGCTCAGATGCAGCTCTGAACATTGCTTTCCAATGCGGGCATAAAGAAAAACAAAAACAGAGTCAAGCATGATTACTGCTGGTTTCCCATCAATTGTCTGCCCCCACTTATAACTCTAATATACTTTCTCCAAGAACAAGTATCTTGAATCCCATTTATTTCATTTAATTTAATTGATTAATATCCCACTTCCCTCCACATTCTAGCTCAGATGGATTGCAAAGAAATTAACGCAAAATACACCTAGATAAATCAAAACAGGAATAAATAAATGAATAAATAAATAAATAAATACAAATAAACTGTAACATCAAAACAGCCCCTCCTTGCCCTCAAATCCCTTCCCCGTGTGAGAGCCCCCCCCCGGTTTTTTGCATCTGCCTCTCTCATTCTCTCAGCTCATTTTCATCCTCCTCTCTCACCATCCCAAAAGGGCCCCTGAAGTGTTTTGGGCTGGGGCATCAAACATGGTTCTTTCTCAAGATTACAAGGAGCTGTCTTCAGAAAAGGGAAACTGGGAAAGAGGATAACGATCTGAAGCCTTTTTCCCCCTTAGCACCCTGCCAGTCTTCTGATCTTTGAGGTGGTTTTCTCTCCATTCCCTACCCTCTCACTCACCCCCAAAAACCTTTTTTGGGGTGGTGCTTGGGTATTCACCTTTTTCCCAAAGGCGCCCAAAAGGCCCCACTCTCTGGTTTTTTTGGGAAAAAAAACCTTTCCTATTTGACAAGCCTGGAAAGGGGGGGAGGGGGTGTTTTTTAAACATGTAATGTACACATTAAGTGTCTGTAATTTTTCCAGATTAACATTTGCGTTTTTTAAATTTAACTTTTAATGTTTTTTTAAAAAAATAAAATGCCACATATTACTTTACCTTTTTAAATTTTTGTAAGCCACAGGGAAAAACAAAAGCGGTTATAATTCAAATAGATAAGAGTAATATATTAATCCAGCCTTCCCTTTTGGGCTCAAAACATTTACCTGTTTCCAGCTTTATTTTGGACAGAACTTGTAATTAAGGCATTCCCCATCTTTCAAAGCCCACCCATTGCAATTCGCTCCCATGTTGGAAAAGTTAAAATTTGGACAATTCCTCCCCTCCCCTCAACTCTCAAGGGAATCCCCTGTAGTTATTCCTTTCCCAATTTTTCTTGAAAGCTTTTTATTGTACAATTACAAATCTATAGTCAAACAAAAAATAAAGGAAAAAATAAGTTTCACAGATAACAAAATGAAATGAAAAGGATAACAAAACAAAAAGGAAGTGATGATACAAAAAAGGGGAATTTTTGGGGGGGGGAAGAAGGGTAAAAACAATTTATGTTCTGTTTAATTTAATTTTATTAAAGCAACAATAAATTTGGAATGTCATATTTTAAACCGTTATAAGAAAATTGAATACTTTTGGGGTAGTTTTATTTTTAAAAATTAAGAAAGAAAGAAAGAAAGAAAGAAAGAAAGAAAGAAAGAAAAAGAAAGAAAAAAAAAGGGAAAAATTTTGCTGCAGGAGGTGGGGGGGGCCCCCAGATTCATCCAAAAAAGTCTTTTGGGGGGGAATTGAAAGAAGTGGCAACAGAGTATTTGGGTTCCTTTACATGATCTAATAATGCAAAAAAAAAAAGGGGGTAAAACTTTTAAAAGAGGTAAGTAAAATTTTTTAATATAAACCCTTCCAAACTATACATGCATCTCTTCCATTTTGTTTTAAAATATAAAAATAGAAGGACCATATATCAGCACACACAGCTCTGACTAAAAAGGCCTAGTAAAAGCCAAGTGCCAGCAGGACTCAAAAACACCTGAAAAGGTTATCCAGATGTAATTCTAATTGTCATGGGATCAATTTTGGGGAAACTGAGCTGTAATTTTAAAAGGTCATATGATCAGACCAATGCTACCCCCTCCATTCAGAAATGCCCCTCCTAATTGAAAAAATTTAAGCTAAGATTGTGTGTTTTTTTTAAAGTGCCCCATAAACTCTAGAAGTGGGGGGGCCACCTTGCAACATTCCCGATGTTGTTGGATTGTTTCCCATCAGTTTAAGAGCATGGCCCAAAAAAGGGAAAATTCAACACCACCAAGTACACTCTCCTACCCTAAGGAGCTAAATCACATTGTAACTTTTTGGGATAATAAAATGTTTTGACCTATGTTTCCCCCTTTTTTGGGGGTCAAAAGGGAAAAAACCCAAAAACAAATCAAATTTGGGGGATTAAATGGAGCACTCTCTTAAGTAGCGTGAGGGAGGGTAAATTTAACCCAAAGGGTCTTTCCCTGCTCGGGGTCAGGTGTCAAGCAGCAACTGTTTAAAATACCAAATTGTCTCTATATAAAAGGGCAAAAAAAAACATGAATAAACCCAAAAAACCCCCCTCACTTAAGGAATTAGAAATGGAAGTTTCGGGGGGAAAAGGGTATCAAAACCTTCCTCGTGTCCCCGTAGAAGCTGGAAGTGGGGGGGAAAAAAGCTTTGGCATTTGGGGGAACTCTAGACAAAACGAACAAGCTGGAAAACCAAGTATCCGATTAAGCGAGGCCGGGGGGTTTTAAAATGGAATTTTTTTGGGGTGAATTGTGCCTAAGGCATGCCATCTCGGTGAGCCTCGAGTTTGTGGGACAAACTTGGAAAGGCCCAAATTTAGAATGGCTTTTGTGCAATTTTAACAATAGTATAGCCAAATCAAATAGCTTGGCATTGTGTATGCCGAGGCCCCCTTTTTTAGAGTCGCCTTAAGCAAAGGGTTTTGCATGGAGGTCCCTGAAGCAACGGAGTGGTTTTGTGTTGCCTGCCTGGGTGGAGAATAAATTCCAACATTTACCGGCCAGCCCCGTGTGTGCTTTCCCGGGGGGAAAACACGGAAGCGGTTTAAGGGAGGCCAAATGGATTTGATATCAAAAACAGATATCTTTTGGGGAGCTGAACCGTTTGTAAACACTAGTCCCATATTTTTCTGTTAAATTCTCATGACTGTAAATCCATTTTTTAACTCGGGGTGTGTTCCCGGACCAAAGGTGTGGTAGAAGTTCAAGAAAAGAAGGAATTCAGGGGAGCGATGGGTTTTTTCCTTTAGTGCTAAAAGATACAGGGGTCCCCTGAATGAAGTTTTTAGGGGGGCTTGAATGAGGCCAAAAGTGATACAGAAGAGGAAACCTTTTCCTCCCACACTGACAATAAGAAATGAAACCCTGTAGATGGTTTCAGCTGACAATTTGAGAACTCAGTTTGGGGAAAATTTCTAATCTTCAAACTGGAACATATAACACATCTCTAAGAACAGCTCTGTCCCTGAAGCCTGGAGAGTGGGCCCCTGTATTCCCTTTGAAAGGAATCCCAAAAGCTTTTAAAAGCCCCTCTACGTTTTGAAAGACCTATAAGAAAGGGGAACTAGGGGCAACAGCCACAATCAAAGATGTCATCTACAATCCCAGGGCTTCTTAAAAACTAATATTTCACTAGTAATTTACAATCATATGATAAATTAATTTTACCCTACCAAACTTTAAAAAAAATTAATATTGTATTTTTAATTATCATTTCCAATTGTGGGTCCCCAAATTCACAAAGGTTCAGGGGACAGAACCCTCACAAATGGGAAAACTTGAAAAATTCCCCCCCCCCTCCCCCCCTTTCCCCCAGGGGTTCCCCTTCCCCTTTCTTCTGGCCCCCGTGCTCCCAGGGGAGAAAAAACACAAAAAACCTTCAGTTTTTTCCCCTGATGGAGAAGAGGAACCTCTGTTTATTTCTGGTCCCCCTCTTGGGAAAAGATCCTCCCCGAGGTGAAAGTAGGAGAAAGAGAGCATATGAAGCCCCCAACCATTATACACAGAATGTACCTAAGACTGGGAAAGTCACAGTGGGGGGGTGGCTTTGCTCACTGAACAAAAAATTTTTAAAAAAGCCTTGCAATTGGGTGAAGTAAGGGGGGGGAGGGGGGGGAGGGGAACATGCCCTCACAAAAAAAAATTTGTGAAAGTCAAAATAGCAAATGCAAGGGAGCCTGTATGATCATATGGCATATAAATGATGGTCTTTTGTCTGACTGGAATACATTTCATGCATCTTTTAGATATACACATGGCTCATTTTTATTACTTAAAAAGTATAAAATTTTTCAGAGAGCTGTTCAATTTGGGAATGAACTTTGGGAATTTCTTCAGTACAACTAATAGTAGGACTAAATAAATTTTATCCAAGTTTATTTTTTTAATCTTCTATTTCCAAAACTGATTTTTTTTAATGGACGCTGGGGTGGTTAAACAAAAACAAAAAGCCTAAAAACCCATGCCTGACCCGGCTGTTTTAAATTGGGTTTTAAACTCCATGTAAACTGGGACTCAGGATCCAAAGCAGCCTAGATCAAAATCATACACTTAAAAACCCAATTTCATTTTTCTATAAAAATTTTGTGACTCAAATTGCTATCAAGACAACAGAGCTAGTTTTGTTAAAATGCTTCTCTTAATAGTTATTTACTTATAGACTTAATATAAAAATATCACAATAACATACAGCTATTAAACACAAAAAAATTTAAAAACTGAAAAAAAAAGGAGACTCAGTAAAACCCAATAGGAAAAATTTAAATAAGTTTTACATATTGATTTTGGGGGGAAAAAAACCCCCCTCTTTATTTTCACAAATGTATCTCCTTAAAATTTCAGCCTTAAAAAAGCAAAGTAGGGTTTTTTCCAGAATATAAAGGAAATTTTTTCCCCACTTTAAAAAAAAAAAAAAAAAAAAGCATGCCCCAAAAACCCGCCAAATTTACAACCCTGAAAATTTTGATAATAATATGTTTGGTTCCCTGAAAAAAACATTTCAGGAGGAAACTTTTTTCATGATTATGGACTTCAAAATCCTTTAAGAGTTTGTAAATAAAACTGGGGAGCTGTAAAGGCTTTTCCCCTTTGGAAATTTGGAAAAAATTATTCATATCTCAGACAGTGGGGCTGAATAAAAAATTTTAAAAATTTTTTCATTCAACCAGACTGAAGCCCCCCGCTCTTTTTCCCTTTTAAAAATTTTTAAAAAAATGTACCTTTAGAATTTGGGGGGAAAGGGGTGGAAAAAACTGAGGAGGGTTTAAAAGGGGGGGGGGTCTGAGGAAGCCTCCCCTTTTCTGAAAAGGCATGTCCTGCCAGGGACCCGGCAGGTGGGACAGTTTCTTTGAATTTTAAAACCCGAAAAAAAAAAGCAGTTCCCCGCCAAAAAAGGGAAAAAAAGCAGGCCCCCCTTTCAGGAAAGAAAGTTAGTCTCTCTTGTGCATGGTTCTAAAATTTTCCCAAAATAAAGCATTTTGGAAAACCCCGAAATTCTAATTCCCAAAAAACCCCGGTTTTGGGGAGGGACTTGGGGGGGGGGGGAAGGGTTTAAAAATTTAAAAAGGGGAAACCCGGCAAAAAATATCAGCAAGATGAAAATATTTTTTTCCCCAAATTTTTTTTTTAATATTTTTTTACTGTATTTAAAAAACCCCTGTTTTAAAATTCAAAACCATTTCCCTTCCTCCTGTTTTTATAATTTGGTTTTTGGAAAAACCCTTTTAGACTCTGATTTCCCGCAAAAGGGAAAATCCACTTAAAAACTGATGGATCCAAATCAGGTGATGGGGAA